>JANGFJ010000124.1:0-29425 GCA_025758675.1 Naganishia antarctica | reverse complement strand
CCTAACCCCTAACCCCCAAATCTGCCCAACCGTTACCCCGCCACTGGCAGAAGATGTCTCGAATGGAGCAATATGCTTGGAAAGAAGGGAACCGGGCGTTGTTGGATGATCGGAATCGAACGGGATGGGCTCCTTGAAACAGACTCAAAGACGAAGACGCTGAAGGTTCTGGGACGGAAGTAGCTAGCGAGGACGAGGACGGAGTGGTTGCAAGAAATGAGTTAGGCTACATATTACGAGCAATTCAAACGGATGAGTGAGAAGATGAGGCGGCACGAGATAGAGCGTATCGGTCAGGTCTCCCCTACAACGGATCGACTGCTACGAGGTTGTCGTCAGATCATATTGGCTAGAGATCTTGTCGCGCAGAATGCTCACGATAACTCCCCAATTATTACGGAACGAAAAAAGCGAGAGGTCGTGTCGAAGAGAGTGGTCCAGACTGGTGGAGTCATCACGATCAAAAATGCGTTGAGGATGAAGCGGTTTCGAGAAGGCGAGGACATAGAAAAGGAGGCACGAGCTGAAAAAAAGCGACAAACCAAGAGGGATAAGCTACTTGCCATCGACAACAAAAGGCGGCAACAACAAGGCCTACCGGAAATTCCGGATCATGCAGACCCTGTGCTAATGCCGACTACATCCGTTGGAACGAGCTTCAGCGAACAAGTTACTATGCTGAGGTATGAGACTCAGCAGCAGCATCGGTCGGAAGAGGACGAAGACATAGGCGATTTTGCAGGCGAATTACAATCGGAGAACAGGAGGCTCAGGGTGACATAATAAAGTTGACAATATGACTTCAAAATGAGTGACGCAATAGCCCGATTGCGTGTTGCACTGAGCTGGGAGAGGCCCTAGTACGTGTACCAGGGATTTTTCGCGCGCTTGCGCTCCGAAACTCAGTCACATTGATGCGTAGTGACCGTTGGGGCCTGGTACAGTCGTGGTTGAGAATGCCAGAGGGCGTATCGCAACAGAAATTATGAAGCAAGTCAGCATGTCAGATATGTGAGATTCATTAAGTGTCATCTCTGAAAGGGCCATGTTCCACCTGGAGCATGCGTAGAGAAGGCATTTCGCGCTAGTGCATCGAGCTCAATCATGTTCAGAAAAGGCCATTTTCCATCGGGAACGTGCGCACAGAGCAGGCAGGTGATTTCACGCTTGTCAAGCTGGGCACATTCTTGTTAATGTGATCTAAAACCAAGCTACTTGGAGTGACCATGTACAATATAGGCAGGTGATTCCTACCCTCAATACACCATGCAACCGGGAAATGTGTCTGCTTTACGGTTAAATACCCTTTGTTACTCCTGTGCTCGATAAGAAGGGATAAAATGCCGCACGCCAATGAATAGGGACTGCGACTTGCAATCCAAATGAATATTTCAAACCCGCCGCACTCACGCAATTCCTGTACACCTCGGCTCTCCTTTGTTGCGCCTTTCTTCACCGACCTATGTCCTGCGCTCCCAGCCATGGAGTAACTTTTCACGCTATAGCGACAGTCCCTGCAATCGTCTCTTTACAATTGTTATATAGAAGCAAGGTGGGCCATCAAAGGACCCTTAAATACCTTCGTACAATCGGTGCTGCCCTACGGCTTCCGCGCAAGAGACATCAAGACTTCAACCAAGAAGACTCGCCAAATCCTTTGTCACCATGCTATCCCTGCTTGCATGCATATTTGTCCTCTCACTTTCGAGTCTCTTGGCACCGGGTAAGTTACTTCACAGTGTCTAACGTCCGGGGTTTACAAGTTTACCTCTGACTTATGGCCCTCGACCATTTATAGCTAGGAAGATAACCTGCGCTCTCAGTTGTCCTCTCCTGTGGTATTACTTCGTCGGAGGAGGAGAATGGGTAGCTTTCCCGAATCACTCCCAGGCACAATGGCGCGAGATGTCGGCGATAGCGAATGCTTTCGAGGGGTTTGGGAAGAGTGAGTAAGATTGCGTCAACAAGAGGTAGAGGCTTAGGGTGCTAAGCCAAGATGTGGGCTGGTTATAGGAAATTGATCGAGGGCGCGGCGTTCGGACCAAAATACGTCGAATCAGGGACTATTAAGTCCGGAGATTCTCGTCCATCTAACGGCGGAGACCATTGCCACTCAATGCTTTGAACCGCACAAGAAGATCCTCAAAAATCTCAGGTTTACCTGAATCTGTTCTCGCTGAGCGTTGAGCCGCTGTTCCCGGACTTGCGTTTCGATATCTCTGCTGGATTTAAAAATACCACAGGGCCCTAGTATGTACCACAACCCGCAGGCATCACGGTCTGAACTAGATTGATAAAACCTATTCCGCTGAATTGTGCAATGATGACGGCATTCGTCCACCCAGCCGTAAAGAAGAGGTTGCTCTCGGATGGGTTTACGGCCCTCACAAATCGGATAATTTGAATCAGAAGGACGATGGCCACTGCTTGAAGACGACGGCCGCGCTAAAGATGGTAACCGGTGTTCGGCCGGAATAAAGAGGCAAAGAAAGTTTCAAAGATCAGGATTCCATGGTGCCGTGGTGGAATCAATCCCTTAAGTCAAAGACTGAAGACGCAGAGTCATATCAGTCTCATAGAAATCCCACGCTCGTTTTCTTCGGCCAAGGGTTGGGAGCACTGTATACAAAAGACTCGAACAAGGGGGTGTACACTTTCTTGCACTCCAGGGCGGATTGGTTCACCGTTTCAAGTGATCCTGGTGAAGCCAGTATCAGGGACATGAACGGAGGCGAGTTATTCGGAAAGCTGACCTGGGTTAACCCCAGAGATGTCGAAGAAAGCGGGATAGGTAAAACGAATGGAAGTATTTCAGTTTATGGTGGCGACTGGCATCCTAGCAAATTCGGGCCACAATGACCGCAATGACACCATTTAGCTGTTTTGATAGCCGTTGTAAAAGTACCGTCGTAGTGAACTGATCAATGACATTATATGATGATGATCTGACCAACGACAGTAGAAGTTCTTAGTAGGTCTGACCGAAAGCATCATGCTGCAGGTTCAGGCATATAGTAGATGATGGTTGTCACGGGCAGCTAAGCTTGACCTGTGAGAGGCAGGTGTTAAAGTTGAGAGGAATTCTGCACACGTTGGTATTGACGTCTCAACCGACTTACGTATCAACGTTTCCTTATACGAAGTTGAGAATCATGATCTAGTCTACAAGAAGGGCATTGTTGGCCTGCTATGCATACTGATCGTGAGGCTTAGTCTAGTAGCAAGCTTCTCCAGGTCCTTGGATGCGCAAGGCGAAGAGGTGGTGTGAGTTCGCGCAAGCATACGCAAGTATGCGCAGGTTTGCGCAAGTACAAGCTATGATCGCTGTAATGAAGGTTCAGTAGAATCTTTTATTCCATAGCGGTTACAACTTACCTGTGGTGAAGGTGCAGTAGAGTCCTTGACCATCAGGCAGTCTATTCTATGACAATGATGCACTGATCAACTACATGAACGCCAGTCTTTCGCTACCTTCTAGGTGCTTCCCAATCTCAGCATGCGCTCTCATATCCCTTCATCACACCAGTGACTCATAATCATCACACAAGCAAGTTCGCGAAAGTGTTGCAAGTTCTACGCCAGGCTGCGCAAGAGCTCGTGGGTTTGCGCATGGATGCGCAAGGTGGTGAATACCGAACATTGACCAAGTGATCGCGACTGATGGTATATTGATGACGAGTTGGAAATGTAGAAGAAAAGGAGGAGACAAGAGGATGTAAAGGCACAGAGTTAAACGGATGAGCGGACGAATAAACAGAATTTCCATGAGTTGCCACCAGGCAATATCCCGTTCATTACAGTTGGTATAGATTCCGTCATGATGGCAAGCCGACATCTCAACCCATTCTTGGAATGCGAGCGTGTTGTCTATACAGACGTCGGTTCCAGAACGTTGTGTTAAATGGGCAGTGGCTGGGAACTAGCGTCGGAAGCGGACTGCTATAGCTCGAATGTGTCTTCGACCGAAAAGCAGAACGCGGATCGGGAGCTCGAATGGCAGACTTGTTCGGTGCGAGTAAAACGGGATTCGCTGACGCTGAGGTCGATGGGACAGGTCATCGATGGCACAGCATTATCTGACTACACTTCCGCGAGAAACAATGCGCGTGCTCGCAGGCTTCCCAGCTGCTGCTGGCCAATTTTGACATGCCAGAGACCTAGATCCTCCGGAAGAGGGTTATTGGAAAGCCTAGTATTCCCGCAGGCGGCGTTGTGGAGAGCTCAAACAGGGGACAGAGGTGTCAGTGAATTGAATAGTCTGCGGTCAATAGGTTGAGGAAGATGCCCGTACCGGAACACGAAAAAACCATAGCCGCACACGGCTTCCTTAGTCTCTTCGTGAGAATGCGACGAATCCTGCTTCAAGGCTGCGCCTTCTTGCAACAACGTAACCCGGAACTTCTCTTGTTGGAACATCACATATTCCAATCCGACACGTACAAGTCGCACGCCCAAAGACTTCAGCAGCGATCTAACACCGTTCAGACCGCCGATGGACGTGCAATTCCAGCAAGTCATGGCCCATCTGCATGCGAAAATGAATGCGATCAACGGTGTTCTCGAGGTCGGATTGAAGGACTTACAATCTACAGTGGATTGGAACCTGGTCGACATACGGGAGAAGATACAACCTGCTCTCGCGGACTTGACCCAGGTCCAGCCGAAACAAGCCCGTCACCAGAAATTGATCGGAAGCTTCATCGGACTGCTGGCCGAAAGCATCCAGCTCATCTTTAGTGGCACATTCCAAATGCGATTACCCCTGCCGGATAGCACCAGGACCGACACCGCCGGAAGGGCGAAACACGGGGACAAAACGCCATTAACGTCCATCAGCACGCTGTCAGCTGTCGAAGACGAAGTTGCAGGATTTGATCAAGAGGAGGCGTGAAAGCGAGGCGATGGCATTCTCGCTGGAGGAACGAGATGTGTGAGCTAGGGAATTATCCGTATATGAAATGTGCATTCGCTGTTGCTCACTTGGTCATCTTTTCATCGATCCATAGTTCAGATAAGTGATACAACGCATTCTGTGGGAGTGAGCAAGATGAGGCAGATGTCAGTTCATCGGACCAAGGAGATGGACCTAGAACTTACCTGTATAACCTACAGCAATCAAAGTGTGCGTATATACGGCTTCCATCTGGAATTTGGCATATGAGCAGCTGCCAGAGAGTGAAGATCGGGCTGACCGAATGATACCTTCTTTCGTTTCAACAACTCGTGTTAAATGAACTTACCATCATAACCTTCGACGTCTGAGCGCGGGAAGACGCCAGATCAGGCAGTTAAACGAGACGAGACAACCCAGTCGGCACCTTGCATCGGCGTCACTGTGAAAGGGAAGGGAAGCGACATTTACTTCGCTTACCAATTTCAACGGATGGCAGATAGTGCAGACGACGTTCGCGCAACGGATAGCAGATCAAACGACGTTCGAGGTAGCGGAAGAAGAGCGAGGTAGGCGTTAGAAGTGGAAGCCACCGATCAAATAGAAACTCTTCTTACCTGATACTCGTCGCACACCATATGCTTCATGTAGTGCCGTAGGATTATCGTCTACGTGGCGAAGCCAGTGTCCACTGTCTGACGTGCACAACGGTGGGTGACATCTGGAAAGGGCGAGGAAAGGAATTCAGCGATATCATACACCCAATTATATCCTATACGATGATCAGCCAAAGGCAGAGAAAGGGGTCAAAAGCTCACGCAGTACGGATACGGAAAGGCTGCACGTTCGAAGATCCTGGCGGCCACGAAATTCTCCTGCTTCTCCTTCCTTACATCGGCCGTAATATCATACGAATTATGCAATCCATGCGGACTTGTATCATATAACATCATTCTGTAGTAGCAACGTTGTGATCAGTAAGAAGTCAACCGGCAGGAAGAGATTTCGAGCGTACCAGGCTATAGTACACCTATCAGAAGCTACTGAGCGAAGAAGCTCTGATAGGCTGTGAAACTTGATGAAAAACCAGCACCATACAGGCATCTGCAAAGACGCACGCCTTGACTAGGTCAAACGCAGCATCACATGTGCAACTAGCGGCCTTTACGCCTTTCGATACGGCAGTCGTAACAAAGCGGAGAGTAGAAGACAAGAACGCAACTCTCATCACTTCCACATGACGACAAGATGACCTGCGCCCATGTAATGTTTTCATTTATGCCCCAAATCTGTCTGCGAGCCAGCACTGCAGCGATAGTAACGCGATGGTGAAGAACTGCGTCGACGAACAGCGTTTGAGCTTTACTGGCAACGAATCTGTGAACATTTGATAGATCTGCCACGTTCATGAGTCTATTGTATTACAACGTAAATATCTGCTCATGTGGAAAGGTCAGCAGGGAAACGGAGAATGCGAGAATCAAAGAAAGCAAGTACATACGAATAATATCCAAGATGACAGGACCAGCGGCTGCCAGCAGCTTCCAGCTGAACCCCATCGGATAGCACAGTGAAAGCGGTCGCCAGAACGCGTTCCCATATCCCCTTGAGAATGCTCGAGCAACTGATTAGGATGGCGGTGATGAAGTGAAGTTGTGGAACGAAGATACTCGAGGAACAACGTAGATGGTAAAGCACAACAGCTTATTTGGTGATCGAACAAACAGACAACGCTCTCTGAGTACGGATTACGTTATGAGAAAAGGGGGATATAGATTTTGAAGAGGTCTACCTAATAGGAGCGGACACAGCTGTGAGTCATTCTTGATTGCGTTTCCAAATAGGCCGTCGTATCAAACTGAGGCCATCCTGATAGGGCGTCCTAATTGGAAGTCGGCGCGTTTTAAGGCGGCAGGCGAGTCGCTGGACAAGGATATATCCATCCTGGACAGCCTGGACAGTGAGTAGACTCTGCTTCGTCTTCCCTTTTTTCTGCTATTGATATCATGGGCCGCTTCAGGTTCCAATAACCGGGGAACGCCCCGCCGCAGGGCTACATGGCGCCGCCCCAAGGACGCATGCAATATCCTGCACAAAGTCCGCTCCCAGCTCAGTGACGGACCCAAGCGGAACGCGCGCGGACTCGAGGTAATGATAGTACTTACCGCACGTAGTAGAGACAAGACGGACCTTGCCGGAGAATTCAGTGAGTCCTCGGAGAGGAGGAGGCTGGCCAGTCGATGCGCGTGAATAGATTATCGGCGACTCATTAGTCAACAAACAGGGTTTTACAACGTTTCCTACTTATCCTTATCATTATATGTCCATTTCTCTCATGCTCCTCCGTCCATCTGGATGTTGAGAGCGCAGACGTTTAAATTCCCTGGGCTGGGGTTGTCTTGACTGGTCTGACCAGCCTGACTGGCTGGACTGGCTGGACTGGCTTGACTAGAATGACTAGCAGGACCAGTCTGACCAGTCCGAAAGGTGACGAATCCGGACATGACAGAACTTGGACCCAGCCCGTCCCATATATCTCTGCATTTCTTTGCACTCGGCGGCCGAAACGTCCCGGACCGGAGGATGATGATACCCCTGATACCCCAGCCAAATACGTATACCTAGCTAAAGCTAAAAAACGGTCATGTCGGTACCTAGATGCTATACTTCGACATAGTCTCTCCGCAATACCGATGAACAAGCTCAAACGTCTCTTCAACACCTCACACTTTCCCCCACCTCGCCTCACCGCTCAGGTACACCTCCAAAACGATGTCGTCGTCGTGCACCCGCGAACTACGCCGGGACCCGTAACAGAAGATGAAGCAGCAATCTCTCAGGATGATACACTGATTTCTGGGCATGCCACTATCATTGCTCAGCCTTATCTCACCATATACAGCATCCGCGTCGGTCTCGTCGTCATATACAGATATGAGCTCCCGGAAGGCTCGAAGATGCAAGAGGCGATCGTCTTTGAGCGATACAAGTCCTTTGATCAGGAGGAGATACAGTATACCTCGGTTTCACAGTCATCCGCCACCAATCATCTGATACATCGGCGCGTCGACTTCGACATTCTCGTACCAGCAGGCCTGCCAACCTATGAACACTCCAAGTACGGAATTGTCCTGGCTCAAGTACGACTCGAGATCGACTTTGGATACGGAAGCATGTCGTCAGGAGATATGTTGAGTAACGAAGCTTTGGAGTACATTCGGGCAAACCCACCGATGCAAATGCAACAGGAAGAGGAGGATCCACCGATGATTCTGGGAAGGCGTATGATAATGGATTTATGGCAGGGAGGGGGGCAGGTGACTTATCCGAATCGTAAATATCGCTTTCAGTGCATTCCTGACGTGTCCTAACGACCGCCCTGCTTTGCAGAATCTTGCGAATGTGAAGCTACGGCGCAGTCTTCACCAGACATCAAGACAACCCAAACGAACCGAGTCCAACAGTCGTGGGTCAAAACGATAGCAGTTATCGCAAATCCCAATCCAGCCGCGGGCGCCCATCCGTTACGAATACACAAGAAGGGATCCACGCCGGGGCTAGGAGAATGGCGTCTATTCATGCTGAGCGATACCGTGAGTCTCTGCTGTGCTGCTCCCGTCCAATCGCTAATATTGTCATCGCCAAAGTAGTTTTCTGTTGGAGGGTATCTTGTCCCTCGATTAGAGTTCTGCAACTCATCACCAGGATTGACAGTCCATGCCATTCACATTCACATTCACCAAACCTTTTTCCTCACGTTACCAGAAGAATATCAGTTCAACGCCTCCGGTTTCAACGAGATCGCCGTAGGTGCAGGGGAAACTCGTTGCCCGACGGAAAAGCTGGTGGTTTTCACGGATGGTAACCTACCAATGAAGCGCGCCAAAGAGCAGAGCACATCGTATTTGTGGACGAGTCGGAAACAACAACAAGGTAAAGAAGAAGAGGAAGAGGAGATCTTTGTTTGGTCGCAAGACAAACTTCGGTTGCCGGATGAAACAAAACTCCGTCCCAGTAGTCTTCCAGGGTAAGTTATTCCCCAATCTAGCCATCGCGACGAGAGTTTGACGACGTGGTGAATGGTTTGTTAGAACATCCACCCTTCTCCGAGTGCAACATGAGATATGCGTCCGGACGTTCTTTTCTATGCGAGGAGAGACGTTGCAAGGCGAAGCAATGGCAGACAGTAGTCACCAAGGGGAGATCCGGATGCTGGTCATGACGGTTCCCGTAATTGTGGCATCTGTACGTATCATTTACAGGTCAAAAATTTGGCCGCTGCTAGTCTGCTCACCAACTGTTTGCGCCCCAGTGTTGTTGCATCGAGCAAAGAGTCAAGCTTCCGTCATGTATGCTACTCTATTCATCTAGCAGTCTAATCGTTGTGCTGAATCTTGATCGCTCCCCAGACTCGGAAGACCCAACAGACGCCGAAGCTTCCCGAGTTCCAATGTGCGCATGTTGCTATAAAACAGAAGAGTTTCCGACGCCATCTTTCCCTCCCGAGTTCTTGGCGTCCGGACGTATGTCAGAGGAGGGGACGACTTCAAGCGTCGATCCGGTGGCAACGCCAACGGTGCAAAAGAGCAGGGCCGCGACTAGCGGCCCGAATTACTCCAGATCAGACTGCATAGCTTCGACTTGACGTGGTTCTACCTCCAGTTGCGCAAGATGGCATGTCACCCTTTTTTAACATTCGATTTCTATTTATATCACTTGTTGCGTATAACGATTCATTCTGGGAACGCATGCAGCTGATCGCACGGATGCACTCGACCGATACCATCCACCGGCTCGAGCAGTCACCTAAATTTCCGTTCACGGTCTTGGCTTTCGGTCCTTGTCCCAGCTTCCTCCCGAACGGGTACGCTTGCAACACCTGCGCTCCCACTTGCCACGAACAGTTGAACTGCAAGAATGGATCGACAGGATGTAGACAAGTAGTACGAAGTTCTCTCCAGAATGTAAGCACGCAGTACCATGTTCTCGTCTATGGCGACGAAGAAGATGCGCGAATACGGGAAATAGGCGTTTCGGGGGTGGTCGATCTTGGCACACAGCTACCTCCGCGCCTCTGGCTTGGCATAACGGGGAATACTATGCCCTGAAAGATTTTGATATTTGCGAAGCTCGAAAGACGGCACAGAGGGAACAGCGACATCCCATTTCTCCATACCTAACACCATGCGGTTGCTCTGGACATCTCTGTGCAATCTTCTCTTCGACGTACCAGAAACCTGGGTCCGAACATTGAAGAACGGTGGAGTGTGTCGATGACTGTCGCGACACAGGCTACGATGGCTTTCCGGTGTCGGTAATGGCGCCCCATATGCATGTATTGAAGCTTCTCGTAATGTATTATGCGACGATGACAATGGTGCGACATTGCTGACGAACCCTGCAGCGAGTCGGTAGCTAAATTCATAAAGGATAGGCTCTGCAATCCCGCATGTCAGTCTGTCTAGTAACCCCCGGCTCGCGTCGTCAAAGCCAGGAGCTCACTCATCCACGCTACGTTGTCCGAGAGGCCAATCTGACCCAATTTTGACTTTTCAACTGGTTCGTAAACCGAAGAGCAAACGTTGCCATTCAAGATTATCCACCAACCGACCCCGTCAAGAGTGCAAGAATGGCCTTGGCAATGCAAGACAGTGGAATCGCGACATCTGGTTCTCCTCCGAAACAGCTGATAGCTGCATATTGCCGTAAACCATGCACAAGAGAACGGATACTCGTAATCGCCTCATCCAGCATGCAAGGTCTTGATCGTATTCGTTTGGATCCTCGTGCTCGCATCCCCGAGTACGATTTCGTACTGAGGCACACTCGCGCGAGGACTATGAACTCGGTATGCGGTATTACAATGTAAAAACGCACAATCATTTCAAGCTAAGTGAGGAACCATTCTGATGGGCCCTCCGAAATGAGACCATCAGAGGTTTTTCAGGCGATTCTGATTTCGACTCACGCATTTACGACTTGTACTGTATTCTCAGAGGCGCCTCTTGCCCCGAACGTTGCGCGAGCCAGGACGAGCAATGCCATCTTACGGCAATCAGAGCGCAAATTGCATCCTGAACACGCCCGAGCAGCTAAACAGTCACGGCGATCACCATCACAATGTCTCCATTCGAGTCGTATCAGGCAGACATGTATAGTGTGCAACATGCACCTGACAAGGGCGACATACGGAAATACAAGGGGTAGATGATTCCTGCTCTGCGGGAGCACCATCGGAGGGTGAATAAGGAGGGCCCAGAGGCAAAAGATTAAGCGACTAGATGTGACAACGAGACTGCCGACAGGTATCATGGCAAAACGAGGTGTATCTTTCAGGACCGTATACAAGCAACGAGGTCGGGCAGTCGGGCGGGACAAAACGAGAAAAGGGAAATCGAATGCGGCGGGGCGGGGCGGAGGTTTATTGCACCTCTTGAAAGGCAATTCGAGGGACGCCCTCTGCGTCCTGATGTAGTCCTCCTGTCGGCGTGTCAAGCAAATCTCTCAATATCGGTTCGCCGTCGTTTGCGGGTAGTGGCGGTGGTTGTGGCAATCCCGAGGGTTTCCCGACTACAGGTGTGGCTGTCGTGCTGTCGGCATCCGTCGACTGGTCCATTGCCGCGTTTTCTTCCCGTGGACGGTCGAGTTGCGGGGTTGCGGCGTCATCGGGGTGGGTAGATGACGGCTGGATCTGCAGAGCACCAGCGGCGTCCATGTCAATGTCCATATCTCGAAGCTTGCTTCCTCCTCGTCCGCTGGCGGCAACGGCAACACCACGAGAGATACCCGGTCCGGCGCCCATCCGTCGATCAAAGTATTCCAACGAGGATCCGATGGGCGATGCGTCGCGGGAAGAGGAGAGGACGCTAGTGCTTGTCAGGTGTCGCGCGGATGACGACGGGAGATGAGCAGCTGCGGCGGCCATGTATTCGTCGGATTCTTCCTCTTCGTCGTCCAACATTCCGCTCCGTTCGGCGCTCACGGGGGAATCCATGCCGCCTCGGCTGCTCGTCCTGGAAAGACTGGTCAGGGGGCCGAGAGTGTTGTTGGGTTGCATGTTCCACGTGCGTCGGGCCATACTACCGCTGCTACTTGCCATGCCGCCGGGGCTGGAGAGACTGGCTTCGTGTGCGGCTTGGGCATCGACAGCTGCGACGGCTTCGGTCAAGGCTTCAAACGCGCGAATCGTCATTGGGCTGCCCGGACGGGATCCATAGGGTTGTTGATGGGCGAGGGAGGGGGATACTCGGTTCGCGGCAGTGTCGATGAGCGCGTTGACGTTGAGCGATCCGGCAGAAGGGGATCCATAGCCCATGGGAGCGTCGGTGCTGATGCGCATGGCGGGTGACAGCGGAGGAAGAGACATTTGATTCGGTTCGCGTTGGAGTTGACGTGCGTTGCTGGCCGCGCTTGCGAGAGTGAGGACCGGGTTGGCGTGGGTCGTCGAGGGGGACAAGCCGTTGTATCTTGGGTCTCCTGCGACACCTGTCAGCGCGGGATCGAGCGTGAACGGCGTATAGGTCGGCCCTGGTGCGTAAGACGATAGCCCGGGATGTCGAGAGTCGCGATAGCCGGTCTGCGGAGAAGTGTCAGATAACAGGACCAGGACTCGTGAGACTACGCACCTCGGGACTTTGATCGCTGCCTTCAGATCCTGCTCCAGTTTCCTCCCTAACCCTATACCTCAGTCCGACAAGCTCGTCCGTCATTGATCTCAGGCGATCCTCGTACGCTCGCATTTGGTTTTGAAGTCGGTCATTTTCATCCTGCAAGACCACGTAAGGATCCGCATTGTCGCCCGACGCAGAGACGGACCGGTCGAGGTGATGGTATCCCGAGTACGATGACGTTGGATCGCCCTTTCCTCCCGTTCGACGACGTTTCTTGGCACCCGGATCACCGCCCGCGGTAGGGGATTCCATAAACTCTGCGGCTTCGCTCGCCGCACGTTCGCTCACAAACCTCTCGCCCGCGACTTCCCTCCTCCACGCGGGCCTTCCTGCGACAAACTCGTCGTCGACTTCGACGATCTGCTCGTCGGGGATGGCGATCCGTTTACGCAGAGTTCGATTGACGGCCTTGAGGTGGAAGTTTTCAGCCTCGAGATCGTGTACGCGGTTTTCGAGTTCGGTGACCTGGTCCTTCTTTCGCGTTCTGAACCGTGCTGCAGCGAGACGATTGGCCTCGCGGCGCTTTGACGCGGCGGAGGGGCCGCTGCCTCCTTCCTGCTTTGGGGTGGGTGTTCCTGTCATGACGGTGCAGGGGACGGTGGCGGATGTATGCAGCACAGGGCAGCAGGAAAGACGAACGCAGAGATGATGACTCATACTGTTGTTTGCTGTCGTCAGATTCGTCAGATGGGGAAACAACAGCCAAACAGAAGCGCACAAGCGCGGCCAGAGTTGGCGCAGGCGCGGTCATCGTGGTGGCAATCGCAGGGCATGGGCTACGGTACAACTCGCTCCTCTACTTTCGCGCAGGCTCAACTCCAAACGACGCATTGCTCGGCTTCAGGCACGAGTTGCCGCATACTTTACACTTGGACGGGTCGCTGTAGGGAGAGGCGCGCGTCAGTACGACGCGAGGTATGGGGTGCGAGCGACTGTCCGATGGGGAAGAGAGATTCATTGCCCCGATAGAAACGATGCAAGTCTTGGCCTGATCGATACCAATCTCGGTCATGGAGGAATGAGGCGGGGAGACGACGCCATTCGGCTTGACGTTGATTGTTCCTAATAGCCTTTCGGGGCAGACTCTCCGCAGGAAGTCCAGGTCTATCGACCTGTCACTCTTTCCGCCGGTTGTCGTCTCGGCCAACAGTCTGCTGCGTGCCCTTGGTACTGCCTTCTTCTTCATCCACCGTCTTACCCTTGTCACCGTTCCTCTTCTGCTCGTCGAGGCCGCGGCCGCTCGTCTCGGTGGTCGGGGATGCCGTGATGGACGATCAGACGTATCCCTCCTTTCCGCCAGTTCCGCTTTCCGCCATGTAGGCATTCAGCATCAAGCCTAGTGCCACATTGCAAGTAGACCAGGTTCCTTCCGAAGAAGTTGCGCTGTCGTCTCCCTAATCCGCGTCACTACTTCGAGGCGACCCTGCGGCCCCGTTCCGTCACCAGGAAAGGCGCGTTCTTGTGACCTCCGGATCCGCCTCTGTCACTGCTTCGTCCGCTCCTCCGCATCTACTCCTGCGCCCGCAAACCACGAGCTCACAACACAGATCCAGACAAATGGACTCACCCAGCGCAATCCTTGGCACATCCGTTTCCACTCTTGCATACTTCACAATCGCCCGGGGCAGAGGTGCATCCAGGGATACCTTGAACGGCGCATGCGCCAGAGTTTGCGGCCGGGTTGCAGAATGAGCATGAGGATGGGTTGCCGGTGCAGGCGGGAGCGGTGGTCGGAGTCTGAGCGGCGGCGGCGGCGAGTGTCAAAGCGAGCGAGGGTGAGATGAACAACAGAAGCATCGGATGAGCGTGGGCGAAGGTGTGCGGAGAGGATTGACTTACGGCCATGGTAGATTTCTGGAAGTTGTCAAGCTTGACGGTGGCAGGCGATTCGCTGTAGTGTTCAAAGGTGTTGGGATCTAGTCAACGTAAAGACGAATAACACAGGCTGAACAGTGGCTGAACACGCGCAGCTATATACCCACTGTCTCACTTCAAAACACCGCACGCAGCTGATCCGGGAGGGATGATCCGGAATGACGCGGCATGTGCAATACGCTTCTTCCGATTGGCTCAGGGCTGATCAGCGGGTTCGTGTGTCGAGTGAGACACTTGCGTTCATGGCGGCGCATTCCGCTTCGGCTCACATCGCCATTCGATTCACGTTCGTTGCGACGACTTGCGTAGGAATGACATCGTTGCAAGACTGTTGCAAGTGCCGAGTCGTCGGCAGGGGATACTAGTCTGACACCGTGCAATTGCAGGGCCTCACCTCCACAGCCATTATGAATCCGGCTTTCAACTCCCTGCAAGCTCCGTCGTAACATCGTCGCATCAAAGCCATAGTCCGGAACGCGGTGCACACCTCGGTAAGCTTTCGAGCTACTCAAGAGCCATCCTAGTGCGTTCTCGCCGTCGATGTTTGTCTGATCTTCGGACCTGATCTCTCGTACTTGTCAAGAGAAGATTGCGCGGGACGGCCGACACCAACTGCATGATGCCAGGTGTCGAGGAGTGGTATGTTGATATTCCCTCTGTGTCGTCTTTTCAGCTCCGCTGACATCCAGACCTTTGCAGGATGTAAGGACTCAGGGTCACGCCCCGCCAGAGGCGCGAGAGTAGCTTTTTGCCAAGTCCGACGATCATCGAACCACCTGTTCCCCGGATTTTCATCTTTCTCCCGCGTCTTCGGCCATCAAGATTCATGCCGACCCAAATATCCGGTGTCTTCGACCATCATGATTCATGTCGACCCAAACTGGGGACGGAGGTTAGATCTTCGCCGACATGGACAACCCGTCGAGCTGTTCCTCATCTTTGCTCCGTCACGAAGTTGCACTGTGATTTATATGTGCGGACGGCAAGGGTTGAGAACGCGCACGGTCTTGGCAGAGTTGGCAAACGGGCCGAATGACAAGTCTTGCGAAGGGACTTCACGTGGCCGCAAATGGTGAGCGGTATGGTCGACTGCTTTCCATGGCGATGATGCTGAATATCCTCGCGTACATTTGTAGACCTTTCGGTGTGAAATGTCGCGTTGTGTGCATTTCGATATCGCCGGTTCCGCCAACACGGCGTTCAAGGGTTGCTAGAGTTGCGACCCCGGAGACCTCGAATCGACCAAAGGCTTTCACTCGATGGGAGGCTCCGCGTCTACACCATGCCGCGTTATCGCGGTTAGGACTCTGCAAGCAACCCAAAATTCGATTCTGTATCACACCCAGTCCGAACTACACACAGCCGTCACGCCTGGATCACCTGGATCACCTGGATCACCCTAGTCTTCCTGGATCGATCACCAATTACGACTACCGTGATCAGGCATCGACATGACTGCTGCACCTGCAACTGAAGACACATCAGTGCCGTATCGGTCTCGTTAGCCTGTATCCGTGGATAAAACAGTCGCGGCGAAGTCCATCGACAATACTGCAGTGGGCAACGCGCGTGTGGATGCGTTTGGACATCCTGCTCTTGTGGGATTTCGTCGTCTTCGTTCAGTTGTTGGCATCTCATCTCGGCAGCTCTACTGGCAGGTTGGTAATGTTGCAAGGCAGATGATACGATTCCCATGACAGATTGCTCTACATCGATCGATGACGTTCTGGCAGAGAATATTGAAATGGTGAATACCCCGGTTCGCAGTATGCACTCGTCCCAAGTTGTATCACAGCAAGCACAAGAGTAATATGCACAGTCGGCAGTAAATCCAGGTCACATAGAAAGCTACGGCAAAGAATCAAGAATAAGACGGGCCGCTGGTTTGGCCCTGCTGTTTTCCACCGTCCTCGCTGCCACCGGATCAACTCGTGAGGATGTCCGCTGTTCCCTTGTCTGCCAAAAAACGACGTCGGGAACTACTCGGTTGTAGACCAACATGCGCCCAGCGCACTCGAGAACCTTCGGCGTCTGTTGGCTCTTGCGACTCTGGGAAGGGATCAAGATTTAGCACAGCGTTAACACTAAGGACCCTCTGCGCGCTTGTGTGTTTGGGGCCGCACTTGGCCCTCCACTCCTTCGCGCCGAAAATAAGCTGGAGGGTATAGCAATTTGATTGACACCACCCTATATTTCTATAGTAAACTTCTTCTTTGGGCATGCCGCCTTGCGACCGCCGTCGGACGTTGCGGAGCCAACCCGTTCGTCACATCACCCAGCACGTTCCCCCCTACTATGTTCGTCCCAGCACGTTCGTCGGTCGCAGATGAATTCCCCACTGCGCTACCTCGACAGCTGCCCCGACGCACAATGCAGCGACATGCTAGAACAGGTCATGGCACTTGAACCATATTCTGATTATGGACCGCTGTGGTTCACGAACCGCCGGCTAACAACCGCTCGTCCAGCTCTGGTACGTCATGTTCATTCTCTGTCGCCCTTGTCGCAAGGCTCACATGTCATTCTTCCCAAGGGCTCCGTATATTGCAAGAATCCTTGAGGCAGTTCTGTCGCACGTTCGAACTTTGTCAGGTGCTTTTCCGTGCTTAGTTGACCCATGCGACTGGTATGGTTCCAGTGAAGCTGAAATTTTACGCCGTAGCGCTCCAAGGGGAAGCTCAAGGGGAGTAGGGAGGACATGAACGTCATGAAGAAACCGATCGTGCGTGAGTTGAATGCAATGACTGGGTGCTCTCGTTTCGCGTTTGAACTGACCCAACTATTTCCAGCTCCTAGCTATAAAAGGAGAGCATCGGCAGTGCATCCTAGGTCAAATCGAGTTGTCGTCCTGCACAGTCTCCATCAAAATGTTGATTACCGCTCCTACTTCCCTCTTCGGTGGTGCGCTCTTGGCATCCTTCGTGCTCGCCTCGCCTGCGCCGCCTGTCCGGAACACCAACCACCACCCTAAAGCAGGGTCGAATTCCGACCCCTCCAGCTGGAAGGACGCCATCAAAAACGTCGTCATCCTCGTCCTCGAAAACCGCTCGTTCGACAGTGTATTTGGCGATGTTTCGTACGGTGACAATTTCAACTCTCTTGTGGGAAAGCAGTATTGCAACCCGATCAATATCACTACCGGCAACCTCGGATCGATCTGTGCTTCCAACACCTTGCCTGATGTTTCCCCTGAAGACCCGGATCATGGCATCAGCGGCGTGAACATGCAACTTTACGGTACTTGGCACCCTGAAGAAGCCTCGGTCAAGAGTGGTTCCCAAAAAGCGGTCATGGACGGTTTCCTTACACAGCAGGTGCGTATCTTGCTAGGCCGGCATGTCGCGCATGTCACACAAAAGGTATCCTTGACTGACCACATTGCCCTATCCTTGTGCCCTTTAGCTCAACCGATACCACACCGACAATGTTTCCATAGGAGTCAGGTCGATGGACTACCTCTCCTCCCAGCAAGTCCCAATCCTGACGGCTCTGGCGCAAGAGTATGTCATCTTCGATAGGTGGTTCGCGGACGTTCCGGGTCCTACCAACCCCAACCGTGCCTACCTCACCTCTGGCACCTCGCACGGTCACGGCCGCAACGACGTTCTCTTCGACTGGGGCGGCCTTCCCCAGCTTTCCCTCTTCCAGGCGGTATCGGAGAAAGGCATGTCGTGGATCAACTACTCGAACACCACGAACGCGACTATCGGCTATATCTCTCCGGATGACAAAACCTCCGGCGGATTCAACCCGGATGCATTGTTTTATAACTGGACGGTGGCAACAAAAGCGTACGAGACCAACATCAAGCCCCTCAGCCAGTTCTACACCAATGCCAAAGATGGCCAACTCCCTCAGCTGTCCTACCTCAACCCGGAATGCTGCAGCTACGATTCCTTCCATCCACCATCGCCGGTC
Organism: Naganishia antarctica; assembly: GCA_025758675.1. NCBI lineage: Eukaryota > Fungi > Basidiomycota > Tremellomycetes > Filobasidiales > Filobasidiaceae > Naganishia > Naganishia antarctica. Next base: position 11,071 of record JANGFJ010000124.1, on the reverse strand, counting down.
AGTAGGGGTGAGGCTTTTGTCAAAAAGGTTTATGATGCCCTCCGAACTTCCCCCCAGTGGAACGAAACCTTGTTGATCTTGACATTCGATGAGCATGGTGAGCGGCACATTTAGCGATCGCATAATTGTCGAGACTGATTGGATTGATTTCTTACTTCTAGGCGGATTTGCCGATCACGTCCCTCCGCCCGTTAATGTTCCTGCAGGCGACAACTTGACTTACACCGAGCGTGCCTTGGATGGCGCCAACATCACTTTCCCCTTTGACCGAATGGGCGTTCGAGTCCCCACGATCCTCATCTCTCCCTGGGTGGGCAAGGGCGTTGTGGAGCACAAGAGCGTGGACCAGAGCGGAGAGTACTCGTCTTCCTCGATCATCGCCACTTTGGGCAAGATGTGGGATCTTCCCACGTTTTCACCTCGAACTGCTTGGGCGGCGACATTCGAGCATCTCTTCTTGGGAGAGGCGCGGGGCGACGCTGTTTTGGAGTTGCCCAACCCCTCCGAGCAATAAGTCTGCTGTCGGAATGGAACGATGTGTCGGACGGAAGGGCACGAGAGTGGAAGAATGATGAAGCGCATGTAGAATATTTACATTATAGAGCGCCTTACTACCGCACCTTTTCTGTCACGCTTCTATAATCTTGAAATTTAACAATGACATTTACATTTACTGCAACAGATAATGTGCTCGAGCGAAATTCTCAAAGACATCATGTTAGTCCCAGAGTCACTCTGCCACTTCTCGTTGCAAGTTCCGCTGCATCTCGGAGGGAGTAGACTCTTGAACTTGACATCGATCCATGGGTCGTACACGATATCCATGATCATCCTGGCCCCGTATACAACTATCACTTTTTCGTCTTGTCCGACGTCGACGCATCTGACCCCGTAATTTGCTCGACGACCTGCTGTGCTTTTTCCGCGGCATGATGTACCTCTTCCTTTAGATCCTTGGTCAAGCCCTCGACTGCCTTCATAACCTTATCGCTGACGCTCTCGTCTCCGTTGGTGGACGATTCCCCAGTCGTCGTCGTCGTCGGCGCCGCTTGAGCTGATTCATCCAACGCAACCCAATCATGCACGACCGCCTTCATCCCCACACCTCCAATACTATATTTCTTCAAATACCGCAACCACTTGTCCACGACCTGCCGATCGCTATCCCAGACCTTGATCACCCTCCCATGGTACTTTTTCTCAAAGTTTTCCTGTGCCTTTTTGTGCACGAACGGAGACTTGAGAACGGTATAGAGCGAGCGCGTGACGGGAAGCGCTGCTGGACGAGAAACCGGCATGCCGAGTGAATGCGCGGCGTGCAGGGCGAATGAGGAGAATTGGGTGAGGACGGAAGGATGGTGTGCGCGTAGAGTGAGAGTTGCGACGTGTACTCCGTGTGTCTGAGGGAGGACTGGCGGGAGGTCTTCGGTTTGCGATGTTGCCGGTGCCGAGGATTGCGGTGTCGTCGTTGTCGGTATGTTTCGTGACGATAAGGCGGTGTCACTAGGCAAGTAGATCAGCGTTGACTCGAGTGCGATCCGACAAAGACGCAAACTCACGTCACCAACGACCGAACCGTCACCTGCGCTATTCTCCCCGCGTTTGGCCTTACCGCCGCACGAACCGCCGCCGCCGTCGCCCGTGTGATTGTATTCCGTGTAGCGTTCATGATGGCATGCACCCAACTCCCACCAAATCTAGCAACATGCCCCTTCTTGACCTGTTTTACGCTCTCCCCCCCCCCGACCTCGATCGCGCATCACGTGACTGTCCGGGCGCACCACTGCCACCTTGTCCTGATAGAATGCCATGTTCGTCTCTTCTGTTGTATTCGTTCATCGACACTCTCAGCTCCATCGACATTCCCCTCGCACACCGCCCATCATGACGACCCCCGAACAGGACCCCTTTTACCTCAGGTACGCGCGTGTCGCTGTGTCAAACACCCGAAAACCGCTAACGTTTCTCTCCTCTTTGACAGATACTAGTAAGCATACAAACAAACCATTCGTGATGGCGGGACACTGATCGGGGACTGACGTGGATTGATTTCCGCGTGTAGCACCGGTCATCAGGGTATGCACGGGCATGAGTTCTTGGAATTCGAGTACTCGCAGGGTATGTCTCGCGTCGGATGGCCAGATCAGTCGTCGGTTGTTTCCTAATTCCGCGCATTGGAACCCTCCCCTAGGACGACTACGATATGCCAACAACTCGAATTACAGGAACGACTCCCTAATTAGGAAAGAGAGTGCGTGATGACTTGAATGTCAAGGCGGACGCGACCTTATATCGCTTTCCTCTCCTCCCCAGTGTGGATCGGCCCATTGTTGATAGACGAACTCAAGCGAATCGTAAAGGAAAGCGAAATCACAAAGTACGTCACCGCAGTCCCCCACCACTGTCCGCTCCTAACCCGTTCTCAACAAACAGGGAAGACGACGCACAGTGGCCAAAAAAGAACATTGTCGGAAAACAAGAACTCGAGATTCGGTTGGGCAACGAACACATCTCATTCGAGGTGCGTATTCTCCACATCACTCACTGCGTCCATCACTGACAGCCATCTCCTCAGACTGCAAAAATCGGTTCCTTGAGCGACGTGCAGGATTCCCAGGACCCTGATGGACTTCGAGTGTTTTACTATCTCATCCAGGACCTCAAGGTGCGGCCCTCTACAGACTTTGGGCATCGTCGCAGCTAACACCCTTGTCCCGCAGTGCCTCATCTTCTCGCTGATCTCCCTGCATTTCAAGATCAAGCCTAGTAAGCCTCGGGCAGAAGCACTACCAGACAACCCGCTGACACCTCCCCTCGTCCTTGCTACAGTCCAATGATCATCTGATCCTGGAGGTTGCGAGTAAAACAAGGTGCAAAATGTGGTGAACGCAGATGTATTCCCTGGATCGGGGGTCATGATGATATGAAATTGTATACAGTGTATGCGCTCGACACCCTTGCGCGACTCAAGGTTGACAAACGCAAGCTGTCTCAGGCAATCGTGATACACATGAGGAGAATCACCACTTCGCTACTCTTTTTATCCCGGTATCTTGCAATCCGCTAGGTGAATCGTTTTCTCCGATAATGAAGCTGCGGTGCTTCGCGCACGAGGTTTCTTATAAGTACGTGTGGTCTGCATCGACTGATCTGCTAGCAGCGTACCCTATGCCCCTCGCGGCTCCGATCAGCGATATCCACAGTAATCATCCTGCCACCTGCGTGGGAATTTCACGGTCCCACAAACTGACCGTAGGTAAATGTGACTCGCAATGCCCTGTCATTAGGCGAGACAAATCCTGAAGAACGGATCGGCGACCCGGCGACCTAATGACTCGTATGGCCGGCCGGTTGGGCCGAATCACCTACCCTCGCGACTGATGAAGCGTGCCACGTGTAGTGCAAGCTTCTGCGGGTCAGCTCAGGAGAAAGATTGCCTATCGAACATGTGGGTCATTTGAGCAGCGCCCGTGTCCCTAACGGAGACTCTACCTCAATCCATCTAACTACACTGTTGATTCGTGGATGGATCGTGAGCTTCTCCCTCAATCAGTCTGAGAGGTGGACATGAGAATCCCATCGTCATCCACCTGCAGCCGTCTAGACATCAAGAAGGCACCGATGACATTGCGGAACTAGACATATACAACGACAAACACATTACGCACAAGGTGACGGCACGCGAAAGCGATGCCTGTCAATCTTGCTTGTAGCATCGACCCAAGCACTTGAATGCACTTGGCGGATCTGGCAAACTGAATTCACCCGTCACTCGCAGATTTGAGAGTTCCACAGAAGGCTATCCATAGGGGGAAACGGAAACGCTTCCGAGAAGGCGGCGACTCGTCGTCCGTTGAACTCCTTTAGTCTCCCCATCATTCGTTCCACCGTCTCCATCCGAGAACTCTGACCGTGCGCTTCGAAAACCCACTGATTCTCTGTCGGAATAGCGATCGTACTCGTCGAGACTCGTGATCTTTGTATCATCCAGCAGATCTTCGAACTGCTTGATCAATGTCTCCGCTCCGACCTCACCTCGCAGCAGCTCGATAGCACGTCCGATATGTATGTCCCAGCCCGTCTTCCCTTTCACCGTCTGCCAATCGTCCTCGCCCACACCATGGCATGCCACCCCTCGGAACTGGGACAACGCGTCCACGGGACCTTTCGGTGAAGCTATTGAAGCGTACGTCTCCTCTCGCTCGCTGAATGGCTTAACATGTATGATGTACGCCACCACCCGCTCGAGGATAGATTCGATAGGTCCTGGCACCTTGGTGTCTTCCTGACTTTCTGCCGGTAAGTCGGTCATAGTCTTGTCGATCGTTCTTCTTGCACTGTGAAATCGGGATGCGTTATTGATACAGAACACCTCGACTCGAGAATCATCGCATCCTGATGGGCTTTATGCACACCATTCTCGCAAGGCCTTTGACAACCTGCATGTTTCGGTAATCCTTTGTCCATCTTTCTGCCTGGAGCCGGAGATGTCGAACCGGATAACGTCTTCAGCAATTCGCCATGCCGCTGTCGTCTGAGGCGTGTCGACGATGGACACAAATGAACTGGGCGTGATACGGAAACCCAGTCGCCCACCACTCCTTTCACGGGAAATAGGAACTCACCTTGACCTGCTGCAAGGTGTAACGAATACGATCTGGCGAGTCTAAAGGACTTGGCGACTTCAAACGCTCTGATCATGAATTCATGATGTCATGAAAGTCGGCGGCCGGCGTTGTCGCTCGCGTCGTCGAGATAGTTGAGCGTCTTATCCTCCTTCCCTCGTCATTTCAACGATTCCCTATACACCTTTCGAGCTTTGGTCGTACATACTCCGCCACTGCCCGACCCCCCAGTTATACCCATAACCTCAACGCAAGATCACCATGAAGCTCGTGAACAAGCACATTGAGCGGGACGGATCGGTGACTGCTCTCGTTCAGCCCAAAACACCTTCGATCTCGTCCACTGACATGCCTTGCTTTGGCTTAGGGATATGTCACACTCCGGCCAGAAGACGACGAGGATATGTGGCATGTGTACAACTTGATATCTGAGGTACGTCGAGTCCGCGTCTCTTTGTCCTGCGCTAGTCTCAACCGGTTCAATTCGTTAGGGAGATGAAGTGAGAGCTGGAGCAGTCAGGTAGGTCTGCTAGAAACAAACCATCGTACGATTGACTGACACCTTCTTTCCAGACGTGTCACCACCACCTCTTCTACCGGGTCAACTGATTCGACAAGAGTTCGGCTCAACCTGACTATCCGAGTCAAGAAGGTGAGATCCGAACTCTATTTATCGCATTTTCGCTCCGCTGAACGCTTGTATTGTTGCTTGAGGATAGACAGCATTCTCCCCGTCCGCATCATCATCAAACGGTGCAACCTCTCAAGACCCGAAAAACTCGACGGCTACGCTACAGATCAACGGCCAAGTAACCAACGAGAACGACTACGTCAAACTCGGCGCATACCACACGCTGGATCTCGAAGGTGACTTTGCTCGTCATCTATACCCCTGACATACACTCATCCTTTAATCCCACAGCCAACAGAGATTTCCGCCTACACAAGGCATCTGGGTGGGACTCGGTCAGTCTGGAGCGGATTGAGGAAGCTACGAAAGAAGGCAGAGGTGCGGAAGTCGGTGCGGTAGTTCTTGGAGAAGGTGAGAAAGAAACCCTCACCTGCTTGCAGAACCTCACCTTGTCGACTCCATTAGGACACGCCACCATCTGTCTGCTATCGGAACACATGACGGTCATCCGGCAACGAATCGACTCTGCAATCCCACGTAAAAGAGCTGGTGCTGCATCAGCGCACGAAAAGGTGTCCTCATCCAGCTACAGTAACACGACGAATTCAGACTCATCCCATTCATCCTTACAGGCAATGGAAAAATTCTTTGCGGCCGTCTACGCTGCAGTGCTACGACACCTGCCTTTCCAGACACTTCGAGCTATCGTGATTGCCTCTCCAGGCTTCACAAAAGAGAGCGTGAGCACATTCCGTGCGATCTCCCATCCATCCCGCTAATGCGAGAAATCACCCTCTAGCTGTACGACTACATTTTCCAACAAGCCATGGCGACCAGCAACAAACCTCTGATGCAGTCCCGGTCGAAATGGGTTAAAGTGCATAGCAATACGAGTCATGTGCACGGTCTGGTGGAAGCTCTTCGAAGTCCGGAAGTGAGTGTCAGGTACAAGGCGTTGCTCTACTTTTCTGATGTATCCGTCATGGTTAGGTAGCCACCCTGCTACAAGGGACAAAGTTCGCCCGAGAAGGCAACATGCTCGGCAAGTGCGTGCTTTCAGACCTCTATCAGCTGCGCCGTCCCTCAATCATCTGAAATTGTGTCCCACTGCAGGTTCCACAAGATGCTGGGATCCGACGAGCTACGTGCATGGTATGGGCCAGATCACGTCGCTCTCGCCATCGACCGCGGCGCCGTAGGAACGCTTCTCATCTCGGACGAGCTATTCCGGTAAGTCTACCGATCGTCCCACAGTCACTACCTGCATGCTAAACCGTCGCGGAACAGGTCTAATGATCCGGTACAGCGGAAGCGTTATGTACAGATGGTAGAGGACGTACGGGCCAGGGGCGGAGAGGCCCTGATCTTTTCGAGTATGCATGAATCTGGTCAGCGTAAGTAGGCTCTGCGGATGGTTGTCCAACTTGATCTGACTCTTCGTCTATCCTAGAACTGAACATGTTGACCGGCGTAGCAGCAATCTTGACGTATCCACTAGACATCGAGGTAGTGGAGATGGAAGAACGAGAGGAGAAGGAGCGGTTGGAAAAGGAGAAACAAGATTCACCAGGCGCAAGGGGTGAAGCATAGTCGCAGGAACAGCACTGCAACGATCACCATGCCATCAACAGCCGCGCAATCACAGCTGTAAGAAATTCGACCATTATTATCATAACGCATTGAATTATTTCATCAGAGATAGGTTCAAGCAAAAATTCGAGTCCAAGTGTCCGTAATTCGAGAGCTATCTTTTATTCTTGCTTTTATAGCTTTTGTGTTTTGGGAAAAGAAATCGCCACTTGCATTGCAAACACCGCCAGTCGAGGCTAGGAGAAATGAGCCAAAATTCGATTGTACAAGGGCGTGCCAAGGCCGGAAGCTGGGTCCCATCCCTCTGCCGCAGGCCTACCCGGATAAAAGGATCAAACTCAAAGACGCCGCGAAGATCGACAAGCGGACTCACCAGTCTCCCGAGAAGCCGTCATTGTTGTTGTTTCCCGAAACCACATCTCGGAACAGCGTCGTATTCGCATAGAACGTTGGCAAGGGATTGCCCAGAAGAGGACGGTCGCGTTGTTTGAGTACGCCGTCGACCAAGGCAAAGAGAGACGAGACCTGACAGAGGGACCATCAGAGCTTTTTCAACAGTACGTAGCTGGTGTGACTTGCCACGGGCGTGGATGCGCTGGTCCCGCCATACGCATACCAAGATTGCGCTCCGTTCAAGGTGATGGCGATAACGAATTCCTTGCCCTGTGTCGGACAAAGGATCAACACCGATGACGGTTTTACGCCAACTCCCGATATCATACCTGTGCGGACAGATCCGGAACACCGGCATTGTTCTGCAAGTCACCAAAGGCTTCTGAAAAGTGTTTCTCCGCGTACGCCCTTATCGCGTCGACCTGCCATTCCGGTGAAGGCATGCCAGAGGAGAACCCGCCGGCTGAATCGAACGGCCAAACGCCTGGAAGGTCAAATCAGAACACGCCCTCCGCCACGAACAACTAGACTTGCGTTCATGATTCGACACAATTTGCAGGGAAGTCACGGTAGAGCCTGTTATGAAAATGGGAAGCGCATTGGCAGAGACGGGAGCAGCACGCTCTGTTTGACTTGCCATATTTGGTCTGCGATGCTCCGACCTGGCACCGACGATATTCAATGTCTGACTAGCTATCATAGGTCGCGAAGCGGAGACCTACCGAGATCCAATGAGGACACACTCCAGGCTATAGGTGAGACCGCGTCAGTATTTCCCCAGCCAGGCCCAGCCACCGGTACTTACATCCTGAATATCTTGATCGCCGTTATCCCCGCTGGAGGCAACGAGAGTAGTTCCCTGCAAAGCCGGACCGATGGCTTGAGCGGCAAGACGAAGACACGGACGAAGCGTCAGCTCAACTCGTCCTGCCCAGAAGCCGAGAAGTGGAGAACCCACTCATATCGCAATAATACGCGAGACAGTCGTAACTGCACTCGGTCGCGCCATACGAAACAGACAAGACATCCGGACGGGGATACCCATCTTGACCGAGTAGACCGACTGAGCCGTACCTGTTCGATTCGGCTGTCAGGGCCGGCGACGCTTTACGCTAAAACGGACTTGCAGCGACATTGCACTCAGCGATGGAGCTACGTGACGACGCAGATTTTCACCAATCAATGGCTAAACCGATCCCGGTGAACGCGAGCGTACCTTGAAAATCGTACACCGTCATGGGATACACCAGAGGGACCATGATCTGAAGCGACGCAATCAACACAAGCGCACATACCTCGTGGTCGTCCACGTACCTCGAGATCCAAATCCGGCTCGGAAGGGTTCGGATCCCCCGTCGACTGCTTCACTATCCGCACAGAACGCATTAAACACGCCCCGACCGAGCCGACAACACCGGCACTCACCTCCAGGAACGACGATATCAATCTTTTCCGGCAAATAATCCTGTGGAATCCTCCCGCCACCGTACTTTTCAAACCCAGCCTTTAAATCACTAGAATTGGACTACCCCACACCGTAGACCGTATGAGCGGATACCCATCGCGCCTAACAGGAAACCCACCATATACGGCCTCAAACTACCCCAAAATCATCAGCACCGTCCCCCCCAGGAAGCCACCACAAACTCACTTCAGGGTCCCAACACTAACGTTCTTCACATCCCCCACCGCCGGAACTGGCATATGATAAATCGCCCTCAAACAATCGGGCGTCATCTGCCCATCATATCAGCACGCCGTCTCCCCACCGCGAACCGAAACTCACACCAACATCACACGTCTTCAACCCCGATACCAGCGGGACACCCTTTGGCGCCGCCAAGCTGACCGCATTAGAATGGACGGTAAAGTTCCAATCCTTTGGATCGACGAGCTTTGAATGCGGCGCGAGATGCGGTCTGACCTGACCTGGCGCTCGCAAACGTCGTCAGTGCTGCGTGCGTGCACGTCACGGACCGAGAACGGTAACGGTAACTCACGGAAATCACTGCCCGGGTTAATATGTCCCACGTACTGCGCCAAGTTTTGCGGTAAGCTATAGGCCTCGGTCCCGAGCTGATATAACACGCGATCGTAGCCCTGCTGTATACCATCGCTCCTTGCATCCAACGTGCCCGGAACAGGAACATACTTGTGCACCGCAAAGTCCGCGTCGACTAGGAAAAGGAATCAGAACGCACACCCGCAATCACGAAACTGAACTCACACATCCGATTCGCTTTTTCGATCCCTACCCAAAAGCTCAACGTCTGTTTATCCTCTGTCCTCTATACGTGGTGCTGTTGAACGCGATGCGACCTCAGAAACTGGTCCGCGACGTCCAATGCTTCCTGATGAGGTCTACAAGCCCACCATCAGCGACATCCCAAGGAACGAAAACCCGGTGCTGCGACTCACGACAACAACTCCATCGTCTCTGCATGAGTGAGAAAGCTCTGAAACCTTGGGTGAAGGGGATCACCCAACGCCTCCAACGTGTCCCTTACGGCTTGTTGATCCCTCGGCAAAAGTCTGATCGCAACCTGAAACTCGAGATGCTCTGTCGTTGACCGCGCTCCGATCCGATGTCGAGTCGCCGCACTGTCCCTGAACAACCCGCTCACCAAATCCCACTCGGTCCCAACCTCCCTCTTTGCGAGCAGCTGCTGCAAATCCACCCTCTCCCACCGTCGATAATGCGCCCCGTGGTGCGGATCATCCCACCCAGGCGAACGATGCCTCACGAGCGGTCCAAGATCCAGATCCATTCTCGGCGCAGGGAACGCCAGAACGCCGAGCGCCGCGACGAGGAATGATAACAGGCCGTGCATTCTGATGGCGAGGAACTTATCGTGTGACGGGAAGGGGACAGGGGGAATGCGCCCTCCAGCCTGCAGCTCCCCTTGATATATACCCGACGGGCGTGACGTGGAATCTGACCCGACCCGACCGGACCCGAAGCCAAAGGTGTTTCATGTTTCATCCGATCTGACAGCACAGCCACTGCGATCGAGTAGGCGAGCAACAAGCCACGAGGGGTAATCTGTAACGCAAAGGACGCGCGTAGATTCTCGATCAACATGATGGAAGGTGATGGCAATGGGAATGGGCGACCACTGGCCCCGCTTCCATCCATCATGCTCCGCCTCCTCCTCGCCACCGCCTCCGCCTCCGCCCAGAACCTCGGCGCGTACCTCGCCCCGTGCTCCCCCGCCGCCCCGGTCGCAGCAATCGCCCCATCAATAACCAACAACTACGCCCTCGCAACCGACGCAATCTGTCTCCCACCAACCACCCCAATCCCGCCGCCGTACGAGTCCTGCCCCGCCCCCTCCATCTTCACCGCCCTCTTCACAGACACAGAAATCTACTTCCACTGCTCCACCACCCTCTCGCCAACATGCAACGCCGGATGCCCACCACACACATTCTGCATCTCCACCACGATCCCTAGCTCCTCCGAGCCCTTCTACCTCTGCGGCGTACCCTGCGCAGACGGCTTCTACCTCTGCGACGACACCACCACAAAATTCCTCGACCCGTCATCCACCACATTCTGCGACCCCACAGCCGACCAATGCGCGACCTGTTCCTCCCCGGACCTAATCAACCCAGACGGAACCTGTGACCCAACCGGGATCATCAGCGCTCTCCCAGTCCGCGCAAGTGCGAGGAAACGCACAATCACACACAACAACGCACAATCCCAACAAGAAGCCATTTCCGACTGCCCACCACGGACCACAAAATGCGCAATCACAGGTCCAGACCTGATCAACGAATGGGAATGGTACGCTCGCTTCTCCTCCTCCCTCTCCTCTCCTCCTCTCCT
>JANGFJ010000123.1:0-78971 GCA_025758675.1 Naganishia antarctica | reverse complement strand
CACGCGCTTGACAGCGCACATTTCCCCGTTTTCAGGGAGCGCGTCACAAAATGGTCTCATATTTTCTATGGTGATGATTCCCAGCAATTCCCTTGCGAACGCCCTCAGGTTGACCGCAGCTTAATTAACTGCATCAAAGTCACTTGTACGATGGAGAGGTAACGGGCTACCATGTCAAGTGATCCGATCCAGAGGTCAGGTCCCGCTCTGCACTCTTGCAGCACGTCTTTCAAAGTATGTAGGCGTTCAAGCCAGAAATCCGCGCTCAACGCTCTCAAGCCTCTTCCACTACATTCCTTCGCTGTATAATTCCCTGATACCACTACGAGGGGCCAAGTCACCACGCCAAGTACTCCGATTCAAATCAGCTTTGCTCTAACGCCTTGTAATACAATTTCAGGACGGGCCAGACGACGCAGGCCTCGACCGACGACGGACCTCTTGTCGCCGCCGCGGCAGACACCGATTCGTCATTTGGCTCCACGTACCGATTTCGGTTTGCTCACGCTCTTCATAGACTCGGCTACGAGGGTGGCATCTCCTCTGTTAGCAGATAGGTCGTAAGTATACCAATATCTACTTTTTGCATGAGGGAACCCTTTGTCTCGGTCTTATCACAGTCGTCTCGATTTCGGCCGCCGGGAGTGTCACGATCGACGCGTCGTCTCCGCCGCCGCGTTTGAGACAGAATCAGTAGAAGATCAATGGACATTGGACATTGGACGGTTCATCTGATGCCATCACTACCTACCTTGGTCTTCTTCTACCAGCCTCCCCACACGTATTAGCCTATAAGAGATTGTGTCACGATGTCCTCTCTCTTCTCCATGTAAGTCTGCTCCTGTTCGCTGGCCCAGTTTCCGAGACTGACGTGGTGCCCTTCCCATCAGGACAAGAAGTACGCTCGTGCACTACCTATCGCTCACACCGAGCGCCACAACTGATCGCACTCTCGGGTTGCTCTTCATCTAGCGTTCAAGCCGAAAAAGGTCGCCGAGGGAACGAAGCAGTACCAACTGCGGCGATACGCCGAGCAGACGTTGGGATCAGGAAATCTGAGGAACGCCGTAGCGTTGCCTGAAGGCGAGGATGCAAACGAGTGGATAGCTGTTCATGGTGAGTGTGCGAGAGAGTGATGGATATGAGGTGTAGATCAGTTCCAGGCTAGGAAAGTATATTGACGTTGATCGGGTTTACCGTCCTTTCCCTTTTCCAGTCGTCGATTTCTTCAACCACGTCAACATGCTGTACGGAACGATCACAGAGTTTTGTAATCCCCAAAAGGTACGCTCTCAGATTCCATGTTCGATATGAGCTCCAATTGACTGTCAAACTTTGTGACCATCAGTGTCCGACCATGAACGCAGGTGCAAAGTGAGTTTGATGTCGCACCGATTTTGATGGTCCCTTGACGTCTTGTCATTCTTCCTTACAGGTACGAGTTCTTGTGGGAAGACGGAGATCACTAGTAGGTATCGTTGATGGTGTCTAATAGTTGTCCTGAATGCTAATTCTTCCCCGTCACCGCTCAGCCGAAAGCCAACGGCTCTTTCCGCGCCGCTATATGTCGAGAACCTAATAACATGGATCCAGAACCAGCTGGACGACGAGAAACTTTTCCCGCAGAAGATCGGTACGCTCTCATCCCGTCTCATTCGACGCCTCATGGGTCTGATCACGCCGTGCATCTGTTAGGGGTCCCGTTCCCTCGAAACTATACATCCGTGTGCCGCACGATTCTGCGTCGCCTGTTCCGAGTGTACGCGCACATCTACTACGAGCATTTTGACCAGATTTGCGCGTTGGGTATCGAAGGTTTGTTCCGTCATGGCAAGCAGCGCCTTCGTCGAAAAGAGCGCTTATGTTTCCCTCGTAACATACAGCCCACCTGAATACGAATTACCGACATTTCTACTTGTTTGTCACCGAGGTATGTAACCATGCCCTCCGAGCGCAACGACAACGCGCAAGTTCTACTGAGGCTGATCTTCCCTCCTTTCGCCTCTGCAGTTTACGCTAGTCGACAAGAAAGACATGGCGCCATTGGATGAATTCAACAAAGCCATAGATCAGGAATACAAGTAGTGGCCTCGCAAATTACGGCTTTCTCTGCTGTCTGTCGTACAGAGGATGACGGCGGTACACACGCCGACCCCTCTGGCGCTAGGATTTCCTTCATTTTTGTTGTACTGTAGATTCTTGTGCAACTCCCACGCCATCTTTTTCTCTGTCACACCTCCCATCCCGACGCGGCAATGGTCTCCGTTTAGCCATTTTTTGCCGTTGCGGTATGACTGGTGGCCGGTACGCCCGGCAGGTGGTATTAACGGGGCTAGTATTTTCGGGGCGGTACGCAGGATACGAAGCCTCCTCCTCTGGCTCACGATCTCGTACTTCAGTCGTGAGATCCTGCGAGGGCGAACCGGAGGATTGCTCAGGAGATGGTCGTCTAGAGACACCTGTAGTCATTGGTGAAATCTGAATTCATATCAGGCGCGCCTTTAGAACTTACTGAGGTAGCTGCCGTTGTCGGTCGGGCATTGAGTTGACGGGTTTGCAACTGATGCATTGCCATCAGATACTCGTTAGAGTGTCAACAAGTTTGCAACTTACACAGAAATGATTCCCACGGATCTGGCACTTTGGGAAAAGCGACATTGCCAACTAATCTTGGAGCCCAAGTTTTTCCTGTTCCCAGGTCTCTTTGCCCTGCTTGAAGAACCAACGGCAGCGGCTCTCGTTGCGAAGGTAATAACCTCCTTGACGTGGCCATGTCGACACTTCCTTCTAGTTGTCCTTCTTGAGGGTTTTCAGTCGCAACGTCAAGTGATCCTGAAACAATGAATCGAATCGAATCGAATCGAATCGAATCGAATCGAATCGCATCATAGTAGGGGAAGTGGGAAAATCAGAAATTAAGCAATATATCTAGCACGGAAGTTGAGGCGACACCCATGCAAACGTGAACAAGAGCGGGATGCGTCCTGCGCAGTAGCCATTATTTGTTTACTTCCCAAGGTATTGGTCCCATGATGGGCAAGGTGAGAAGGGCATTGAAGCGTTGCCTGAGCCCTCCGTGGTTTATCTGGATATGCAGAGAGCCTGGGTCGATAGAAAGGACACTGGGCGGGGGTGGATCAACTTCGAAAGCGTCAGAACCGGTCGTTGACATATATTCTGAGCAATTCAATGACGATGAGCCGGTATTGAGGGTGACAAGGGGTAGATAATCGGAAAAGGGCGTTTGCGTTCCATCTGATACGGGGCTGACAGGACTGACGGGATCAGAGGTCGAGAAGGAGAGCATCGAGGGAAGTGTCAGCGTTCCTGATACAGGGCTGATGGGAAGATGATATGAGGAAGAATAAGACATTTCCAACGGGTGCTCAGCGCTGTCCTAAATGTGGATAGCTGAGCTTCGCGAGGCGTAGGACAAGTGGCAAGACATACCAAGGCTGTACGTACAAAGTTGATTGTTCGAGTACCTTGTGCTTTTTCTTTCGACGAAAAGGGGCGGAAAGAATATCTACACAGGGCATCCCTCGAAACGCGCACCGGTCCAACTGCCTTTCGCCACATATATAAGCAATTTGGGAATCGACAATATCCTCCTACCTTCAGATGCAGGAGCGTGACCTGCAACACCCAAAGGAGCACAAGGGGACCGGGATGATGATGAAAGGACGCAACGCCTGCTGTGGAGCCCGTGCAGACAGCATGGTGGTGTAAAGTGACATCAAACGCCGTCAGCCAGATATCGCACTGTCGAGGAGGCGGCATCCCAAACAAGCTGTTTAACAGCCGGAAACGGTGGTATAGGAGGCTTACCCAACAATCTCGCGAACTGACGTCCGGAAAAAGCAGTGGTGGATAAAAGCGAATTTCGCCACCATTTTGAACACCGGGAGTCGAGCGCGGCATTAGTCACTCAGCAAGACGCTTCTACCCGAAGCGCGGGATGTAGCGTTTCAAGAGCGCCTGGGCCCGCTTAGCGAGGGAGTCTGTCTTGCAACGGAACCTGAGTACCACAGTAGACCCCACGTCTCGCTTCCGAACCAAAAGAATGAACCCAACAAGAAATACAATCATGGCAAAGATAATACAATCGTCAAGACAGATGGCCGCGCCTCCTTTGCGGGCAAACGCAATATAAAAGGCAACAAACAATATAAAGAAAGTCGTAACAGGTCGTCGAAGGTGGAACGATGGGGTGCGATGCCGGAGGATTTTGATTGTATTGTCAATTGCGAAAACAAAAACAAAGTCTAGGCGAATGTGACATTGTCCGCGGTCCCAGAAACGCTAGAAAAAAGGAATAGGAGGTCCGTAAAAGTCGCAGTATGGCGATGGGGAAGCAGCTCTGATCATTCGTCGGAAGGGTTTGCAATCTGTCAAACGATATCGCGCGAATCAGCAGCGGCTTATGGCACGGCGTGGTGTCGACTCGGCTTACCCTCAGCCCTCTACGACCGTTGTAATCCATCTCATCATCCGTGTTTGTTTCCTCGAGCAAGTCGGGATGACCGCTGTATCCCTGTTGTTCGCCCTGCGGATGATACGGTTCGGCGTAACCCATCCCTTGTGGCGCATGCGGATCATCGGTGTACCGTTCGTTTTCTGGGGTCTTGTCGTATTCGTATTCTTGGGGGTCGAGGTAGTATTGGCTGTCGTTGTTGTCCGGGTATCCACCGGCGGGGGGTTCACCGTGTTGAGTTGCGAATCGTTCGTTTCCTCCGAGTCCGGCGATTCCGGGGTTGGAGACGAGGGAGTTTCGGGTGGGTCCGGGGGCGGCGGCTGCGACTGCGCCGCCTGCGACGGTGGATCCGACGGCACCGGCTGCAGCTGCAGCGTAGGGGTCGTAGCCTCCGGCGGATTCGTAGTCGTATGAGCCGGGGCCTGTGGCGTAGTATCCGCCGTATTGGGTCATTGCCGGGCCGGAATTGGAGGTGTAGGATGTGTGGCCGCCGGATGCGTCTTCGTCATCGTCGAAGGGTGTGCGTTGGGCTGCGGCGTTGGCTGCTGCCGCGGCGGCAGCGACGTCCCTGATGGTAGAGGATGAGCGTTTGAGAGGATGTCATGTTTAGTTTACGTACCTATCCAACTTTTGCCTTCTCCTTCTTCGGAAGAAGAGGAACCCACCGCCGAGGAGGATCGCAGCGCCCGCGATTCCTACAACGACAAACACACCGACTACGGCACCTGTATTGTTGAAAAATGTGCTTCCCCCTCCGCTGCTCCCGCTTCCGTCGTTCAAGCTTCCCGTCGGGTTCTTTACGATCTGGGTGACGGTGTAGACGACGCCGTTTGCATCCGACGTTACGACTTCCGAGGTTAGGGTTGCGGGAACGGCCGTTACAGTTTGTCCGCGCGAGTTTGTGGTGGTTACCCAGATGGCAGATGTTGCGTCTGATGTGATCGGGGCTACGGCACTTGCGTGGAGGGTTACGGTCGAGGTTGTGGAGAGAGCAGAGGTTGCTGCTGCTACGGCAGAGCTTTGGGGGACGGTGGTTGTGATTGTGGATCCGGATTGAGTCGGGGTGACGACGGTGGTGACGAAGGATGTGCTTTGGCCGGATGACGAGGCGCTGTGACGGAGGTTAGCGGGTGTATGTATTTGGGATGAGGGAGCTTACGGTTGTGTGGTGGTTCCAGCTTGACTTGTCGATGGTTGAACGGTTACGACCGTAGTGACCGCCTGCGTGCTAGCTGGAGTCGTGACCTGCTCGCTCTGACTTTGAGCGGTCGTCTGAGCCTGTGTGTTTGGCTGTGTGACGACGACGGTGCTTTGCGGCTGTGTGGTGGTGACGACCTGTGTCTGGGGTTGCGTCGTGACTTGTTCGGTAGTGACGGGTTGGGTGGTGACCGGGGGAGTAGTTACCGGTTGGGAAGTGACGGGAGCGGAGGTTGCGGGGTTGCTGGTCGCTGGTTGAGTTACTGATGCCGCTGAAGACGTGACGTCTGCCGAAGTGGCGGCTTGGCTGCTCGATGCTAAGGGGAAAAGAGGTGCGTCAGTTTTTGTGCGTTTCAAGGGTTTCCGTTCTGCACCGTCGTCGTCTTTCTGCGACGCCGTGACCATCCCATTCCGCGACCCGTATCTTCCATCCTCCAGATCACGCCGCGTCGCTGTCGACCTTTCGGAATGCATCCTTGCTTTTCATCGACGACACTCGCGGCGATCGCGCGATTCCGCCGACACTCCCGCGACACGACCCGCACGCAGACATGACACACACCACTCATCCTTGTCCGGTATCCTCGGCGGTGGGGCGGTCGGATGAGGTATAGTTAGTAGGGGGGAGAGGATAGTATAGTCGACGAGAACAACAACGATTGATGAGGCAGTGCTCAGGAGAAAGGAGGTTGTCCAGAGTTGGCGAATTGTTGCCCCAAAACAAGGCGCGTCCGCCCCCGCGCTTTTGCCAGAGACGGTTCGGGCGCCGGGTGAGGCGGGCCGGGGAGTGCTGGTCCAGTGTGTTATAGGTGGCGAGGCACGACGTCGTGTCAGACAGCTCTCCTACGCTGTATCTGACGGTATCATGGCAGGGTATCCCGCGGAAGAGTGATGGCGCAGGAAGGCGTCGGCAGGGTGCGTTGTCACAGGGAGAGAGAGCCATAGTTGCATCGGACAACTATCGTCGTATCCGGTACTGCACCATGTGAGCTGTTGATGTTGATTGGATACCGTTCCTCGCTGCATCCCCTTGAGCGCAAGAGCATTTCAAGCCGTGAACGGCAGTGTGATCCGGTAGCGTAGCCACATAGCATAGCTGCAGTCTCCGTTCGAAACCTGAGCCTGCTCCAACCCGATCTGACACACGCTCGCTCCCTCCCAACGGCTGACGCAAAAGACACCTCGCTCAACGGAATATACACTCACTGCTAGGCTCTACAGCACTCGACACGCTACTCACCCCCGCCTGGCTCGTACTTGCTCCCACTGTCGGGGCTGCGCTTGATCCTGCTGCGACCGAGGAGACGTCCTGACGTTTCAGGCGCTGGGGGGTTGGGCGTTGCGGAGGCATGGTGCGCGTGCGGAGAGTCTTGCGGTGATGCAGAGCTGTGGCGCCGGGCGGGCGGTTGACGTGCTCGGATTCTCGCGGGGGTGTTGGGACGGCCAACGTTGGTGGTTCTGCGAGGTAGCGATATGGGTCAGCATGGGCTTCACGGAACATTTCCGAGGTTGGCAAAGGAAAGAGGCCGCGGCTTGCGGTAGCTCGGACAGCGGTGACGGAGGAGGGTCAGGGTGAAGGGGACTTACAAAGGGGATGAAAGTTCCGCCGAGGCCTGTCGCGGAGAGTGAGATCGGTTCGCGGTCGGACTGGGAATCGTTTCAAAGTGTTGTCGTTGAGGACGGACCAGGAAGAGATAACGGCAGTTCCAGAGTTGGATCCTGGATCTGAGGGATCGGACGCAATGAGCTGGACAGGCTGGAGACACAAACCGGAGACAGGACGACGGCGCACGTTGTAGACGTTTTCAGCAGCAAAGGACGGCGATCCTCCTTTGTCTCAAGATGAAACGCTGTGCACTCGAGTCAATCAGCCGAAGAGATTCGCAGGAAGGATGCTGCATGGATTAGCTTCCGCGTATTCTTCACCGCCCTGCACTGGAAATAAAGAAGCCACCCGGTCAGCCATTTGGTAAGGCCGAGGTTGCCGGCGGTAGTGCGGGTCCGCGAATCATACTGTACAGGAACTCGGCGAAGGCAGTAACCTTCGTCTTGAAGGAGTTGCAAGGAGATGGGCAGATTTGCATGGAGCAAGTCGATTCCGTGGCATCAGACGCGCGCCTTGGTCTGCGATGAGAGATATGGCATGGCACACCGCATACATCAGGACAGTTCAAAGGCACTTGTTCAGCTCCGGCAGAGTCGCGGGTTGCGACGCGGGTCTACAGCACGTCAGCCTTTCACCTCCTGTCCATCAGCCAGCTTCCTTTGACTGACATGGGGCAAACCTCATAGGTGTCATTTCCTAACGTCGCAGATAAACGGCGTATATCACTGGACACTAACGTAAACCGGTTTGCGATTCCACAACACGTAGATGCAACGGAAAATATCGCAATGTCGGAGTCTTCAGCCACATTCGTCTCAAGCGGCTCCTCAGGTGGAAGCAGCACAGGAAGTCGGAGAACGCGCAACACTTGCCTGACTTGCCCCACAGAACGATCCGTCGCATCGACAGGAAAGGTATCGCTGCCTCGTTACTACTCAAGGCATGAGATACCTGACGTGGTTTCCACGAGGGCTAGCCAAAATACTGTTGATTCCAACACCAGTTATCGCACTCGTGATTGGCTTGCCGGAATTCTACCATCAACGTCAGAAGTCAACTTGAACTGGGACTCTGAAACGCCTGGTGCGTGAATTCTGTATCGCTCCGGGCCATGATTCCACACTAACGAGACGGCGTTACGACTCATCATCGCTCGATCGACATAGCCCGTTCATCCTCCTCGCAGAGCAGTTCCGAAAGCTGGTTTGAACCCATAAGAGCACAGCTAGACCGTGTAGCATCCAGATCCACAAGCTCCAGGTCTGCTAAATCCAGATCTACAAGCTCCAGATCTGCAAAATCCAGGTCTACACCATCCACCCCATTACAGCCGCCCGAGTCTGTACCGCCGTCCCATTCGCCAGGTAAATATCTGCCAATCCAGAATTCGTCACGCTCATACTCCTTCGAACAGAGCACAACGAGACAAGCGTTGGCAAGAACGGTATGAGGCCGCTACCGTTGACTCCGCGAACACAAAGATACAACCGATATGCAAGAAGGGCGAACTCTTGTAAGCTATCTACGAGTATCCGTTCGATCATGTCACGGCTGACCCCGAGTGGTTGTAGCTTTATCAGCTGGATGCAGTTCTGTCTGCAGTCCCACTACAAGCGCGCTGTCGACCATCGAAGAGCTCACATCATTAACAAGACTTACGAAAGAAGAGGTCGCACTCGCTCCTAGAGAGGCTAGAAACTTGTTGCGAGGTGACTATTCTGTTCAGCCGCATCCAAGAGACGAAGGTGTTGACTATCCTTCTTGCAATAGACCCTTCCCACAGACTATTCAAGACCTGCTCCTTCCTCCCTTCTTACTATACACTTAAAGAGCCTTCCCCGAAGGCCGGATGTGACCCACACGCCACTTTGGAAACCATGTCTGACTTGATCGTTGTGAACGATAAAAAGGGTAACCAGTTTATAATATTACGACCGCCTACCGTGGAAACCGGGACGGAGTCGCGGCTAACATTCCCGGGATCCGCCGGCATATGTGACAATCAGACGATATCAACCAACACGCGCCATCACAGCTTCCAAACTTCAGTTGCCGAGAAATCACGATTTGCTGTCGGGAAGCGGAGGAAAATGTTTAATAGACTGTACAACCACAGGACGGAGCTTAGGAAAAAGTTGATCAATGTCGCCCCTGCCTCGAGACGACCAAGGTGTGAGTGCGCCTCGGGTATGGCTCCGAAGGTCGCTTCCATCTTGACTGACAATTCTTGTGGGTTTATACGACCATCAGCTTCTCACACCACAGGATTACCATGCGATGGCGAAAGGCGCGACCGACGACATCGCAGAAGCTCTATAAGGCGGAGATTCCGAAACCTTCGGAGGCGTCGACTTCCGAAGCGCCCATCGTCGGGTATGCCGCAGCTCAGCTCGAGCAGGCGAAGGTATTCGCAATGCAGATGAGGATGGGGAGCTATATCAATCTTGGGAATGTCAATCACTGCAAGGCGCAGTGTCAACGCAATCAAAGATGCTTCTTGCATTTGACATGAACGTGCCAATGTTGAATACCCTACAACAGCGGTGCTACATGGTGTTGAGGGATATAAATTGAGCAACATGAATTTTAATAGATTTATAATGCAATGATATGTCCACTGCCCTATTCCGAATCATTCAAATACACCGCAGCATCTTGGTCCGAGATCGAAGAGCGAGGTGTGAGCAGGGCAATCGCTGCATCGCTCTAGCTCGCTGGTCAAGAGCCGCATCCTTGAATCTTCTAGCTTGCGATACTCAAAGCTTTCAGATCTGGCGTGTATTTGTGATGACGCCAGATCGGGACACAAAGGGGTATTAGGACAGCTTTCACGGTGCAATTCCAGAATATTGTCTGCCCACCCCTTCCGGCTACCAGATATCTGACACCTGATACCGCGAATAATTTGGAGGAACGTTCATGACACATTTGAATGGATCAGCAACCCTGCAATCAGGCTCCTGCGGCAAGGTACTCGCGTCTCGCGACCGAGAGTTGTTCTCGCATAGCCTGAAACCTCAACTCGACATGTGACAATTATGCAGGCATGCTTCCGGTGTAACGTGAGTCGCAAAGGACGGCTAAAAGGAGGACCAAGTTTCATCCCATACCCCTATATCTACTTGTTTCATGAGTCGTTTCGGAGAGGAGTCACGTCAGTCAATCCGAGTAGCAAACGTGGGTAGAAGAGATACCAAACTCGCTCCTCGTTCAACCGAGGAACCTCTCGTAGCGTCCTAGGGACTTTCGCCAGTCATTGCGATACCACCACCGCATCCCAACATTGCCGACAGGGCGAAGATTAACGTTGTAACGTGCCGCTTCGCACCCCGAGTCCCGACTACCCAAAGAAGTCCGTTTTGCCCAAATCGACAGCAAACTATACCAGCCCCGCATTTTAGCTCTCTATTCTTAAACGCCATGTCATCACTATCGGAGAAGGAATCTGTATCGGAAAAGGCGAAAAATGAAAGGGACTACGAGTCTCTTAGGTTGAACGAGAAAACAAAGAAGCATAAACCCCAAGTATTCCGGATAGCAAGCTATGTTTCGCAGACGATAGGATGCTTGCTCATCATCCTCGCGTGGGCAAGTGACGGCAACAAATGGGCCTACGTGAACGCTGGAGGGTTCAAACTGGGTGGAAGAGGATACTGCTTAAAGTGAGTCCGATCAGATTTCTTCCGGTCCATACACTCGTATACTGACGAGTCTCGACGTCTTTCTAGTTCCAATTGTACTATCCAGTACTATACGCAGATTCCCCAGGACAAGCTTTCCAGTAAGGCACCAAGTTGGGGACCGAGCGTCCTGTTGTGGGTTTATGTCTCCGGCAAGTCTTCGAAGGGATCGAGGAAAGAAGGCTGGCTGATACCTCGATTCATCTAGCGCTGCTTGTCGTGATCCTTTGCGATATTTGGCTATACCTGAACCTAAAAGGGATATTCGCTTTCGGAAAGGCGCTGGGAAATCCGAGACGATGTTATCATCGACGTCGTTCGATATTGATGTTTACTCTGGCGGGGGTTTTCAGCCTACTTCTCATCTTGGCTGTGGTGTGGATCTGTCTCGCAAACGCCGAGTATTCGGCAGGATTTTGGATGTGAGTGGAATAGGCGGCTCAGACAGCGCGATGCGTTTGCCGCAGATTCTAACCCTTCTCCCTTGTCCCTTCGTCAGGACGGCCCCCTCGATTCCTGCTTTTGTGCTATCAGGCTTCCTTGAAACCCGTCTACATTCCGGGGAAGTTGCAATAGGGTCCAAAGGCTCAGAGGATTCGCACTGGGACGAGAGAAGCGAGCCACGCAGGTTTTGGAAAGGTCTATTAGAATACATCAACTTTCTGTGGAGCTCGCAGTTCCTGTCGTGCCTAGCAGGCGGTTTCTATATCACCGTGAACACTCTTATCATGGTTAGTTTGCGAAGCCACCCGCTCAGATCTCCATGCAAAGAAACCTCATCTGTCCCCGTGGAATAGATTCACGACTTCAACTCGGTCGAAGTCCAGAAATATATTCACGAGGAAGTCTCACCTTGGTGGAACGGCGATCCTCATTACGCAAATATTCACCCCGAATTTTATGGCGCCGACAAGTCATGCTCCCACTTTCCCGTGTCCAACATAGTCGCGCAAGGTAGCAACGTCGGTGGGTGAACTCGATGTGGAGTGCCTTGATAGCATTCTTACTCCTCTACCTGCAGATCCACTCATTTTCTTCTTCGTTTACCACATCGGAATCTGTGAGTCCAACTGAAGGGATCATGACCGAGCGAAAGTCTTGACCATGACGTGATCATAGGCTTTATATCACTGTTCATGATCATCGATGAACTTTGCGATGTCAGGTTTGGCATTCTTGGCCCTCAACAGAACAAGACAGGCGCAGCTTGGACATCCTTCTAGTATGGAGCGAAGAAGTCGAAATCGACCTTGTGCTAACTTCTGACATTCGCTTTGCGCGCCCGCAGCCTCTTTACAGCTACCATGTCTCGATCTATCGTCTTCTGGTCAAAGGGGTGGGTTTCCATAGATCCGTCACATATGACCGTCGCTTATACTTCCGCTTCCCCACCCCATGACCAGCTTGGTAAATCTGTTCAATGCGATTGCCTTGGTGTTTCTAGTGATCGCAGCCTATAACATTGTCCATCACTACTCTTTCAGCACGTGGTACGGCGAACAAGCAAATAACATCCGTCGAGGGGACCGGCATGGAGCTCTACGTACCGGAATGGTAACCTTCAGGGGACCGCTCAGATTGCCCTTTATAGGATCCTACTTGAAAAGGCTACAAAAAGTAATAAAGGACGGTGACGGTAGTTTGGACATACGAGAGGTGATCGGTGATAAAGTTGTGAGGAAAGCTCAGGGGAACGAACTGAACGAACAGCTGGGATGGCTCCCTAAAAATCGACATTATCCGGTGGACGGTGGGATGGTTGGCAAACCGCGCGGCCCCAGTCAAAACCAATGTTTTGCCTGTACGCACGTCGAGAAGACTTGCGCCCGAGCATCAAACGCCTTCTTCCGTGGGGTACCCTACCATCGCATCGATGTTGACCCGAAAA
The DNA here is from genome assembly GCA_025758675.1 of Naganishia antarctica. Classification (NCBI taxonomy): domain Eukaryota; kingdom Fungi; phylum Basidiomycota; class Tremellomycetes; order Filobasidiales; family Filobasidiaceae; genus Naganishia; species Naganishia antarctica. The sequence continues at coordinate 66,126 of JANGFJ010000123.1, read as the reverse complement.
AGGTCAACTATGCGACCGATAATGTGTCCACATGGTACCACTGGACCGAGGCTCTCATGGACATCCGCCGGCTTGTCTGTGTCATATGCGCCTTTCTCCTCTTCATTATTCAGTTTGCCATGTGTTTCAGCGAACTCGCGCCCTACGCTCGATGGCAATTCCGGTCACAGTATGCAAACCAGAAAGAGCAGTGGATCGCTCAAGAACAGAATGGCGGTTCACAGTGGGATTTCCCGTTGTTGCCTACAGAGTGCAGCTACTTCAAGTTTAGTGCCGTGCCGGTGACGTATATCGGAGAGAGCAACCTGGATGCTGCGATTTTACTCAAGTGAGTCGATTTGATAGGCGTAGGTTCTGATTAACGCTGACCATATCCACTTACAGTGTCGCCGTGGTCGGAATGAACAAGGCTTTCCTGAGTACGGAGTCCTCCTCGCTCACTATTTCGAAGAAACTGATAAATTGTGTTGGATTTCAGTGGGCATGTGTTGCGCAATCATGCTGGTCTCTGTCATGAACCAGAGATATTGGGGACAGTCGCTCCCGCTGATTACGTTGATTGGCCCGCGACTGAGCAGCATAAGCGTTGGCATGACATTGATACAGTGAGTCGTTTGGTACTTTCGTCCCCGTAGGGACTGGAATGCTGACGCCCGGCTTGGCGCATTCGCTAGCGTTGCGGTCTGCACAGGTAGCCAGTCACTCTTTGCGGACAGAGAGTACGTGAGCTATACACCTCTCGGCTGGCAGCTCGGCTGACGAATCTCCTTCCGTATTCGACTGCTGTAGAACGGTATACAAGTTCAGCCTGGTTGTCGTCCACGCATCCATCGCCATCGGAATACTCAGCTGCACAGTGAGTCCCATCTGCTAGGATTTTGTTGGCGTGCTGTTGCGCTCTTGTTTCCTTGTCGCAAGACTCATGATTACGCCTTGCGATGAACGTACTAGGTAACTGAAGACTTTGATACCTATTCAAACACTGCTTCATTGAAAAAGGGCAAGAACTACAACTTCAAAGAGGGCTTGTTGGCTGCAAGACGCTGGGCCAGCGACCGAGCGACGAAGGAGAAAAACCTGCGGGAAAGGGCAGAGAAGGGCGTGTAGTAGCGGTGGGGAGTGCGCCGCTGCCATCTTGCATTTCCTGCAGAGAGCATCCTATTCCTCGCACTTGTCTTGTACCACTAGACCTATTTCTCGAGATATCAATGGCACTTTGGCGCAGAATCTGTTGCATATGCTTGTATGAGCGCAAGCGGACTGTCCAGTCGTGCGCAGGCGGTCCCCAACGTGCGATAAAGTCGAACTCTCGTCGACGGACGACATGGTTGATACCAGATACCAAGAGGAGGAGGCTACTAAGCTGGGCGGTCACTATCGGCGGCCGGCTTACGTAACCGCGCAGCCTAGGGATGACGAGGAAACGGCTGTGCAGGTTGAACGAGTTTCCAGGTGATCAGGGCCGGGGTAGCCATCATCACTCGGCCCATGAAGCATTGTCCACGGTGACGCAGTGAGTACCTTCCTTGGATTCCCCTCCATCGGTTCTGATCACACTCGAAACAGCGCAACATGCGCGAGCAGCCCCATCAGCGAGGGGGAATGCCTCTCGAGGCCGGCCCGTTCACTCAGCTCATCGGACAAAACACATCGCCAGCTCTCGAACGGACAGTCGCGACAGACAACAAGGCGTTGCTCTATATCGTCACCGGTGGGAGTGTCCTGACGGTGATGTTCCTCGTTCACAAATGGTGGGAGCAGAATGATCGATCACGAGCGAGAGGCGAAGCGTTGAGGGATTTGCTTGGGGATTCGTCGGAAGAAAAGAGCGAGGGGAAATCGCGGATGGCTGGATCGACCGTAGGAACGAGCGTACTCAGCTCCTGCAGCGGATCAGATTCAAAGGCAAAATCGATTGCGAAACGAAGGCAAAGAGCGTTGTCGAAATCCGGCGACACTCCGAAGAAACCACATCAAACGCTCCGGAACACCCCAAAGGACCTTAGCCCGCAACGCGAGCTCGAACAAAACGAACCATTCACTTCGAGACTGAAAGCCTGGATTCCAACTATTTCAGTAACGTCTCCCAAGACCTCAAAATCGAATCAAATGATGGACGAAGGCACACAGACAGACAACCAGTCGTCAATCTTTGCTCTAGAAATCCAGACAACGGTCGAACCACAGTCGGAAACTTCGGAGATGGACCTTGCGTCATCACTGAGTGCAGCGGAGAGGAAAAAGGCCAAGAAAAAGCAAACTCGAGCGAATCGGCAGCGTAATCACGCAATACCAGTTGCTTCAGGAGAGAGTGATGTCTTGGAATCCTCGACAGAAGCATCGGTCTCTGTGGTCTCGATGGATCAGGGTTCAATCCGTGTTGATGTAACAGAGACTTCTAGTGGTGCTCACGCGCAGATGTCAATCGCGAAAAGGGGTTTGCAAAACGGTAAAGACAAGGCGGATTGGGAGACCGAATCGATTACACCCACCGCTACGGCGCATACCACTCCGACGTCGAGGAATAGATCGAGGATGGGTCCGTCCGAACGCGATCTGGCTCAACAGTCTCCGACGAGAAGCAGGACTTTGTCGGTGGTGTCGACCGATGCCAGTGTGGACGAACAGCATCGCGAGAGGATCGACTCTGCCCCCTCACTTGTCGGTACATTGTCTCCAAAATCCTCTGGCGGTCGTTCCGAATCGATACCGTCTTTGCATCCCATCACGCCGTCTACTCCGCATATCAGCTTGAATATCCAGAACGCCGACTTTGAATCGCTCAACGATCAACCACATGTCGTCGAATGGCATCAAGTCGGGAGTGGCGGAAAAGCAAAGAAGAAGAAGCGGATTGAAAATGACGCGCATAGCGTAGGAGATCCGTCGCCTCCAGATTCATCAGCCTCGCCATTGTCCAGTACTTCGTATCACCTGCCGAATTTGGAAGCCATATCAATTCAAACTCGGACGGACGCCTCATCCACCAGTGAAATGTCGGAAAACACACCTTGTCTAGATTGCGAACAACGGAAACAGCTGGACGCCGAGAAAGCTATGTCAATGGAGATTCCCGACTCGCCTGACAACGCCGGCCGAATTGCAATGCTGAATGAGCAGTTGGAAAGGGCCGTGATGCATGAGAAGCGTCAAAGGGATCTCGTCAAGTCGCTCACGGTGACTAATACCAGCCTGTCTGAACGGCTCGATCATTTGCGAGAGAAAGAAGCCGGGACAACAGACGAAACGATCCGCAAACTGGAGCAAGAGTTGGGCGACGAGCGCGAAAACATCTCAGTCTTGGCCCGAAGGCTAGAAGACAGAGAGAGACGCGAAAAGGAGCAAGGGTGTGATGAATGGAAGAAAAAGCATGGCCTATTATTGAGAGAGTATAACGATCACAGGAGAAGCAGCGCACAAATGGCAGATGAGGTCAGTTTGAATCACGATGAAACTCTCGGCCACCTTGACTAATTCTATGCCCACCTTTTATTTCGCAGATGAGCAGAAATGCGGCACGTCAAGAAGCTCAGATAATCGAATTGTCCCGAATGATAGAAGCCTTCCGGCTCATGCAGCAACAACAGCTTACCTCTGGAATGATCGTCCAGAATCCGGCCGTGTCATATCAAATGCCCCCCATGATGATGTCTCCCGGGAATCCGGCGTTGATGTCACCTGGAATGGCCGGCATGCCTGCACAGTATAAGCAGGGGTATTCGGCACCATCGTCAGCATCTTCGGCTTATCCCCAATTTGAAACTGGCTCTCGACATGTGTCGCCACAGCGGCCTCCCCGACATAGATATGAACGAAATCTTCCCAGCGGCCCTATCATTACCGCCGAACAAGCTTATAATCAAGTGTCAAGTATGTGGGAGCTGGGCTCCTCGCCGGCGAATACCTCGCAGGCACCATCAAGTCCATCGCGGAATTCGGACATTTCTTCCTCGATTCTCAAACCGAGGACATCCTCCACCGATGGAAACTCCAGCAAGGGGAGTGCAACCGAACAATCAAGCGTGAATGCGACTCTTCCAATGAAAGAGGGCGATGATGCCTTCGCTCAGCAAGAGACCGACGATGGGCCACGTCTTGGGGCTCAACTAGCACCCCCAGCGAATATCCGGCCCTCCGCTTCTGCTTCCGCTAAACCTGCAGAAACGACTTCTGCCCCTTCCGATCAACCTCTATCCTCGTCAGATGCGAGCCAAGCCGAGCTGCCATTCAGAGATCTGGAATTCATGTTTACGCGAACCTCGCCGCACGACGACAGTGGAAATCCCCCCGAGCAGTCGACATCCGCGGCGTCGAACAAGGACTCGACCGCCGAAGACAACTTGGAGGAAGAGTCTGACCCTCCCATCTCGTCGGAAGGTGACTACGACGAGCCTGTCTTTGCAAGCATTCGACAATGACGCTGAATGCGCTCGGTGCCTGGATGGTCTCCTTGCAAGAAAAGGCAACGGGATGGCCGTTGCAGCGCGGTACAGACTGGAAACCTATACACTTTCATTTCTTTCTTAGATATACGGACATTATAAACGAAGAGCGGAGTCGGCAAGAACATCCTGCATTGTTTCGGAAATTCATTGTATCCCGTCGTGGTAATTCGTTCGCTCATTGTCAGCTGTTGATATATCATTCCCTTACGATAACGTGCTCAATGCTCAAGCGTGAAACACTGCGGCATACCGCCCATCGAGTCTGATACACAGAATAGGAGTGGATGTCCATTGGGGGACTAGTCGAAAGCTGCCTCCTATGGCTATTGCATATGACTCCCGCTACTCATCGGTATCGACGATGCCTACAACTTCCCCTAACAGCTGCTTCTCGAGTTGACGGGACAGGACAACGCCGGCTTCTTCGAGACCGTTTCGTCTACACCACTCGTATCCTGCCATCAGCAAGCCTTCAGTCAATGGGATGGAATAGCGGGCAAAGATTTGGATGAGGGCGCAGACGCGAGAGATCGCTTGTCGTGACGGTGGTGGTATGAGCTGAGCGAATTGCAACGAAAGAAGTCAGGCTTGTGAGGCGAGATGGAAGCTTCAGCGGACTCACGTCGTTCTTGTCGCTGTACACCAATTCGTTTTCGAATCCATCCGAGTTTGCATTTCCTTCGAGGGCTTTGTCTCCCGAGCCAAGACAGACCCAGATGTAACCGTTTACACCCAAGATGACATCAACACCCTGCGGTCCGCAAGGTGGCGGCAAGGTGTAAAAGTGGGATTTTAGACGTCGGATGAGGGAAGCGGGCACTATCACGAGTTGGCCGTTCCGCAGCTTTGAGGTGTCGGTCAGCGGGTGTTTGATAGGTGGAGACGAGGGACTCACTTTGCCGTATTTCAGCGATCTCGTGTGTAACTGGATCATTCCCTCGGTGCTTTGGACTTCGGCAACCAGCAGCTATTTGAAGACACGCAGGATGAGTAAAATGAATGATGAAGGATAATGATGACGAGCTATCGCCGCTGAATATTCAGCACTTACATCTCCTTCCGCTAGAAACTCTCGCATTTTCAACGCATCACTCTCTACTTTTCTTCTCTATAGCATTCGTATAACTTGAGTAATTATTATTACTGGCCTGACAAAATGTTGCATACCTGTACACCTCCCGGCAGATTGACGGAACTCAACTGCAGCATCGCTTCCTGTCGCGCATTGGCATCGACTTTCCATCTGCTCGCCTGGACCTGCAAAGTCGGTGGGAAAACATAAGCCATCTTGATCTGAACCAACGAGAGCGGCCAGTCGAGATCTGCTCGCCTCTGTGATACGCCCGACCACGAGGTCTCCCTTTTCAGGGTTATATCTGGTAATGCGAATTAGATGCCGACGACTCGGTGTAAACCGCAACAGAGAACCGGCTTACCTCGACTTGACGCTCTTCACACTGACGAGCTTGTTCACACGCTCTACTGTCCCTGCTACTGTTGATATCACATTTTCCCCTGATTCGTCCAGCAGCGTGCCGTGTCCTCGCATGAATTCTTTGGCACTCGTCACGACTTCTCCAGGCGTTGTGATGTGTCGTTCCAAAGATCCACCTTCCTCGGGATCAAGTTCGCCATAGTTGTACTGCATTCCATCTGCTTCGTCCATGTCCACATCCGACTGCACATCGGGATGATGTCGAGTTGTCGAATAGGATGTGGAAGCGTCCGAGCTGTGGAACAGCGGCATTGGCATAACGGTTTTGACTTGAAGCATGGTGGCGGGTTAGGCAGACCGATGTAGCTGCGGTCACTATGTACGTGGAGACTTGCAATACGTATCTACGTTGATAGAGTCGAGGTGGCGACCCTAATACTTTACTATAATACCAAGGAAGCGAGCCCAACATTGAATCACCGACTTGCGCGATCGGTCCCCTTGGTCACGTGCAGCTCTATACGAACGACCACAAGTATCTCCATAGCTTGATGCCATGTCTGCCCGTTCCACGCGAATGCAATTCTTCTATCCAATCTCCTATAACGCTACAACATCGACTGCTCTGACAGTTTGTACAGTAATCCTGACCAGCGGAGACTGTGAACATCACACACTCTTATTGTGCCTATGCGTTCCGCCTAGGCGAGGTAGAATCTCCATGCGAGGTAGGCGCCGAGCAGGGCGAGGGGCAAGAAGTAGGCCAAGCTGTTGACGGAAAAGCGTCGCATGAGCGTGAACCTTGATTTAACATCGCAGAAGCTGTACACACCTGCCACTAGCTGAAGCGGCCTTGTCTGCAACGGCGGCACCAGACTTGCCGGACACACTCTTCTTTTCCTTTTTCTGAGAATCGCAAGAAGTACGAATCGAGGGAAAACGAAGGTGGGGCGATGAGATGAGGTAGCACAGGGTCAGCCCGGGATACATAAATACGGGAGAAAGGCTCGTTCTGGCAGACCGTACGCACCTCTCCAACGAAATCTCCCAAGAACATGGGTCCGAGCAATTCACGGGCTTCATCCGAGTGTCCGACATCTTCAAACGCTTCCGTAGCGTCTCGGCCTGCTTCTTCCAGCAAGACTTCATCGCCTCCGGGGTGCTAATACGGGGAATGGCAAACAACGGGCGAGAGAGCGAGTTGGTGGCGGGAGAAAGATGAGGAGAAAAGTAGGAAAGCAGGATTAGACGCAAGGTCGATCGGGTAGATTTTAACGAAAGAGCTTACGTCGTCCAGGAACTTTGTCACATCGTAGACTGTAGGAAAACAGGGCATGGAGAAGAAGCAGGAATAATGTCAGCGTGCGATCAGACGGAATGCTGAAATTGCGAATCGAGAAGAGACGGTGTATTGCGCCTGCTGTGATCGCACATCGACCCTTGTCTGGCGGCTCTATCTGATCGAATGTTTCCCGTTGGCTGATAATCTCAATTCCTGCGCTGTTCCGCCACGCGTTGCCCACAACGCAAAACCCTATATCGCCAAACTCAGGGAGACCGACGATACCTCCTCTTTCCAAAACGCATTCAACTGCAACATCACTGCGATCATCTTGGTGGGGGATTGTCGAGTGTATCGCTGAGACGATTCGGCCGAACGTCAAACTTGATAGAGACCGTTCGATCCGCAACGACCGCGATCGCTCCTCCGCCGAACGTTTCTCTTCCACCAACCACGTCGTCCATCTTCCATCCTCCCACACCACCAGGAAATCAACCACTCACCCTTGTCATGCAGCAGCATGTAGAACTGTTCCCTTGTTCCGTTTTCCTTCAAATCCTTCACGGTAAAGGTCTTGGTCGACGAGGACGACGCACCGGGGGCGGCGGGGGAGACAGGGACGTCGGGCATTTTTGCGTGTTGCGTTGGTGTATACGGGGCGAGGTCTGACGGTGGGATGACGGGCACTGAAGATATAGGACTTTGACGACGATGGCGATGAATTCTTGTCTCCCGGCCATGAAAAATCCGGTGGGACGAGCAGTTCTGTTTACTTTTTGTATCCGCAAAGCACCCGCCCGTTCCCGCGGCCGCCAATCAGTGTGAGGGGTAATGTCATTTGCCACCATCGGCAAAGTGGACATACTTGGATAAAGGTTCAAGGACTAGCTGAGCAAGGGAGATGTGCGAGCATCGACAAGGGAACACGAAAATCGGGACAAGGAACTGGACGTAAAAGGATCGCCAGCGAAAACGGGCCGGGTCCGCTCGAAGACGCAACTCGAGCGCTGTATATGGGAAACGACTGTGACATGCATCGCACGCGAGCAGGTAGGAAGACAACGCAAAGGGTATATGTTTACAACCCAGACGAGGCATGGGATACAATCGTGTATGGCGAGAAAGCTACAGTGTTCGGGCAGAATTGCATGAAGAGAGGTGAAGAAGCATTTGTTGGAGTCTACGATTTGTTGGAGTCTACCGTCGCGTCGGATCTACTCGTCCATAGCAGCGGCGCAGACGAAACCAGCGATGATGAGCAGGTAGAGGAACAAGGGGGAAAGCGCAAAGAGGATGATGCGTCGCTGTCGTCGTTTTTCTAAAGGAAGAAAATAAACATTCGTCAGCGATAATAACAAATTGAAATTCTACGGCACTCACGCTTCAAAAGATCAGCTGCGTCCGCAGCGACCTGAACCCTCATCACAGCAGGAGGATGGGAGTCCAATCCAACCCAGGCTTCATCCAGCATTCGGAACCACTTGGTATCCTTGGTCACGGCTTCCGAATCTGCAGATGGCAAGAGAAATTCGATGCGTTCGTTGGGGTAGGATTGCAGTGTAGGGAACGCTCGCTTGACGATGGCGATAGTGTGCTGGAGAGCCAAAGGAGCATGTATCAGTCAGCGCAACAACAACAACAGCATCCACCAACTCACCTCTTTGCTGGTTCCCCTAATACCGACTACGTCTTCCTCCTTTCCTGGCACGGGGTACTCTGGTTTGAAAGAGTAGCAAATCCTAGAGGGCGCTGCTGCAGAGGAAGAAGTACCCGTGGCTTGAGTTGGCCATCCTCGCTCCTCGTCACCGGGCCTGGCGCCGTCAGCGGACTTGACGTCGGCGTCGTGGGACGGAATAAGTTCGTATCGTGGGAGATCAGACATGATTGTGGATGGTGGGTGAGTGGCTGTAACACAACAGTATGGGCTGGTTGACGGGCGAGTTCTCACGTTCGAAGTACTTCATGCCTTTCCTTACATCGGTGGCGAATTCCACGCAGGAGCTGGTCGACTGCATTCGTCAGCACAACGCTTAGGTAAGCAGCGCGTTTCGCGTTTTGACTGGCGGCACCTTCCGTTTGAAATTTCGCCAAGTATCCAGTATCCTCTTGGTGGGAGCGCCTACAGAAGCTATCTGCATCGTCGCAGCATGATGCTGTCAAGGGTGAGGATTCGGAACATGGGACTCAACGGATACATCAAATCTCGCTAGCCAACGAGCGGCGCAAGAGACGGACAGGTCCCAGCGAGGTCGGCGCCGATTATTGGTTATCCCCTTTCGATATAATGTGTGACATCGATTCGAGGTTGTAGAAGACGATAACAATACGATACGTGAAGTACGAAATAAGTTTGAACACGCACCAGAAGTTACAAACCAATCAGCGGCATCAATCGAAGACTGGCAAGACATAAATGCCGAGTACAACCGTTTCCGCGTTAGGGAACCAATGGACGTGAGCTGTATCCTCTTCGTATCTACCTAACTCCCTCTTCACTTTTCAACGGCAGGAAGGACTGTCGTCCGGTGTTGCGCGACGTTCTTCGCTACATCCTCCGGATACACTATGTATCCCCTGCGAGAGGGAACTCGAATCAGCGTGATAACCAGAAGCATCTAATTGAGCTCACCAAATCACACACGGTCGTGAGAGCTTGCACACCAGGTCATCATCTCACCATCGGACATGGTGAAGCTGGCGCTGAACTGAAGAAGGAAGATATCGTGGTCTGGTAGCTTAATGAATCGCTGGTTTGTAAGTAGTTGATCGTTTCGAGTCGCTGACCTCGACGGCTCATGTCGACTTGCTTTCCCCGCATTTCAGAAGATGCCAACGCCATACAGGTTCACCACCAAGTGCCGGTCCCTCCCGCATCCCCTCGTTTGCTGTCAACCTCCTTCGCTCTTACAAATTCCACTGCACATCCTGCTCCGCACGCAACACATCCTTCGCGCGGACGAGCGTCGGTCGCGATGGAAAGCGCATGTGCCATGTAGTGGTTGTAGCTGATGGGTGGCGATATTGACAGCAGTGCCGGAGGAGTCGGAGACCTACGTCGGATGTCGGTAGGGCCACGATCCTGATTTGATGATGGAGCTTCCCAATCTCTTCAGTGCCAAATAGTCACTACTTAGCTATACCAGCTCAGTCGGCGACACCAACTTGCGTCCGATCGCTATCAGCAGGTCTCTTCGAATCCCGCGGGCGCTATCTCGGAAGAGGTCGAAGCGTTGCCTGCGAAGTATCAGGTCAGTCGCATAAGATCCAACGTCCAAAATTCACTTACCGATACATGTTTTCTCGTCGAATTTTGGCTTTCCGGCCGCCCGAAGAGCGCTCGCTCCGGTTCCCTCGCAAGATTGACCGCCTTCTTTTCAGTCTCCTCGTCGGTAACGCCTTTGCTTCATGAGAGTGGCCAGACATCTTCGTGGAACACGATAGGGTTGAGGAAATTTCCTTGCCTGAAGGGGAGAACCAGCTTGACGCCGGATCCAGAGCCCTATCCGCACTTTCCCTGTGCCTGAAGAGCGCTCTCAGAAATTCTTCCATCTTCTTTTTAAAAAAAACTTTCAGAGCTATTCCTCCGGTATTAAGTTGGCTCCTAAGGTGGCAGACTGGTGCGATAGAGAGAAACGTTTTGCTGTACGTCGGGAGGAATCATTGTTATCCGCAACCAGCGCTGCCATTCTGTCGACAACCATCACTGTCGCGCGCAAGTAGATCTATATCACAAAAGCAAAGTAGCTCTGCCGTTGTAGATGGATCAGGCACACGTTGGTATTACTTACTAGTTGAAACGAGTCTTCAATACCTGTAAATGAAAGGAAGAACGGCTGTCCTAAGGAATTCTTGCGCTCAAGGTAGCTTCGGATTTGGAGGTGTATCAAAGGGTGAAATAAAAGATCATTAAGCTACTGGATGCACAAGAGGTACGAGCCGCTATACACAGTCATTCCGAGTAGCTATGGGCTCCTGGGACGAGCGCAGATTAACTGCGATATCCCATACTGCTTTGCAGTTAGTGATTATGCAGTTAGCGTTTTCGCAGTAAGCGTTTCCCAACAGCCGGAATGCAGTATCGGTAATGACGTGTATGTACCCGAAAATTGTATCACTTCGAGGGATAGAGACGTGTCTCTGCAATCACAGTCAGCAACTCTGTCAAGACTCCGTTAGCATCCCCGTCAGCATCCCCTTCAGCATCAAGATAACTATCTTTCTCCGCATCATCCTAAGCATCACGGTGACCAATTCTAAGCATCACATTCGCCAGCCCCGTCCTCTGTTTTGATTGTGTACCATTTGGGATCCCTCCCCCGAAATCGGCATGCACCCACGCATTTCCGCGGCTGATTTCTTCGCGGGTCTATGTCGGTATCTTTCTTCCTAAATTGACGGCTGGACAGATAAAGCTGGACCGAACTCTCCTGTCGGCGTCGCACGCAGGCGGTGATGCCTGGTGTCGCTATCACACCAGGCTACAAAAGGGTCACATACAGCCCTTATTCTTGATTCGTCAAAGGGCACAAATCCACCAAAGCAAGCATAAATGAGCTCATAAATGATGGAGAAGAGACTCGCCATGTACCTTTTTGTCGATCTAATAAAGCACACGCAAACGCGAACATGTAGTACAACCATGTTCTGTCTGTCACAGGTAGGCGCACCCAATATCTTCCATCTGGGCTGTGCGTCGGACTCCTTTGGCCTCGAACGTTCACAGGACCTGTCTCAATTTTATTCACACTGCAATGCACTGAAGGACAGGAAATTATTCAATGTAAGTGAGTTTCGTTTCGAGGTAATGCTCGGCATAGATATACCGACTGGTACCGACTACAGAAGCCCAATTCCAGTGAGTGTCCAAAGTACCGCCTATGGCGACAAGCAATCAAGGTAATAAATAGTCCAGAGCTAGGAGACTTGAATTAAGCAGCAAGAAATAATGTCTCTCTGATCTGCTGTGCGTTGATAAGAGGGTCATCGCACCGGCGTTGTGTGTTTTGTCGCGGATGTTGATGGCGGCTCTTTCTGATGCATCTCTTTCACAAGGCGTAATCGATACTTGCAGAGCGGATATAACACAGATGGCTTTAAAAAAAGGCAGAGCATTGCTGGAATCTCAGACCAATCAGACTACCGATAAACATAATGGCGGGCCGTAACATACCGACCATTTTACACATTTTTATCTCCCTCGAGATTTTACCCGCTAATGGCAATGTCATTCTCTAACTGAGACGGCAATGTCTGTAGAGAACCAGCTTAGTCTTGTTAGCATATAGTCGATGATGACATCTTGTCCTCACCAATTACGCTACTTGCCTGACTGACGCCAGAGACTTCCTCATCAAGAAGTACTTCCCCATCGGGAACACTTCCTCAGCAGGAAGACTTCCTCAGCAGAACGCCCCTAAGCGTGCAGCTCTTCCCAAATACGTATATATAGCAGCACTTTTCACTTGTATAATGAAGTAGCTACATGACTATTGATTCACCCTTTTGATTCACCTTTAATCACGAAGCTACCTTGAGGGCAAGAATTTCTCAGGATTAGCTACCCTTCCGTCTTCCGCCCTTATGTACACAAGTATCGTCTTGCGTGATAAGCTATTTTATAACTTTGTGCTAGTTCCCATATACAACGGCATTGCTATGTCGCGTTATCGCGCGGATAGACCTTGCGCCCGCGACAATGTCAATCCCCAGCTGACACACAGCAACCGTCGCCTGTGTTTAGACCACAAGGTAGTAAGTATGAAAGTCCGTTTTCGATCATACTGGGGGAAGCTATCCTTACTAGAAGCAATACTGTTCTTCTCCTGCTCACATCATGCTTCGTACCACGCATAAAGCTCGCAAGAGGCCTGCTAACCTTGAGGCTTGTAAGAAAACTCGTCACCCATTGTCACGCACGGCAATTACAGTTTCTATGTCCTTGACTTGGAAGGCGTGAGTTCCACAGTTACCTGATAGCCGATGAATAAACTGACATTTTGCTGAGACAAGGTGAAGGAAGCGCCAGTCTGACAGATGTGCGCAAAGAGATAATCGATGACGCGTAGCTGTATTTGGTAACAGAGCGGCGAGTCCAGTATGACGTAAATATCTTTGCTGCGTTGGTAAAACTTCAAAGCCGTGAGTTGTACCTGAAGCTATACCTGACTACCGCCAGATCATATCGATCCCTTTCACTCCTAATTTGCTGCGAATTTCCCTCATAGTGGCCCGGACATTGGCTGTATTTTCCTAAGGGAAAACTATGTGATGACACATGCCGTGCCAAAGAAATGTGATGAATAACTGATTAGCAGTGCGATGTTTCCTCAGAAGGTCTGTGTTTATGGTGGTTCGTAGCGGGATTGATTGAATCCAAATGTTGCATCTGCTAGAAAAGCTCCAAGTCGTGTACCAGGCCCCAACGGTCACTACGCATCAATGAGACTGACTTTCGGAGCGCAAGCGCGCTAAAGGGCCCTAGTACACGTACTAGAGCCCTCCCAGCTCAGTGCAACACGCGTCGATCGACCAGCTCAGTGCAACGCGCAACCGGACCTTTTTGTGACGCTTTCGAAAATAGTAGTCGTTGATTTGCCACCAAATACGACACAAGTATCTATCATATACTTTTATTCTTTTACACACCCACAGCGAGAGACCTTCACCACTTCAGGCACGAAATTGAAAGACATTGGCTCCCCGACGAATCAGTAAATCCAAATCTATTGTCAAACAGACCGATGACAAGGTCACCGCAGCGATGAAGGAGTACAAGCGAAGGAGGGGTCTGGATGCCGACCTGAGTATCCGAGCAGTAGCCAAAGCCGCTGGAGTCAGCCCCAGTACCTTGTCAAGGCGCCTAGCAGGAAAAACGAAGTCCAGGTTCGGGAGAACAGCGGTCAACCGAAAGCTTGATAATGATTTGACTAGAGCAATCATGCTTTACTGTCCCCCGCCTCCAAAGGTTGGTAAAAGCAAACGCCAAGCGCAGGTCTCCGACAAAGATGACCACGAAGACGACGAAGAGCTTTGAGAGATTACACCAGTAAGTCAGACCTCTGGCGGACGACTGGATTGTTGCTGACGCTCTGCCTTATCACAGCCCACTATCGCGAGCCGTGGATCGAAGTCTAGATTGGAACCCGTGAGTCTTGCCCTTGCTCGCGTCCGGGAAACCATTCACCCAGAGGTTAGACTTGATCGGCTCACCCGCCCGAAAGGACATGATCACGAACGCTGCTAAACGACTGCTGGCCAAGGAGGGCTATACTCGAACGGAGAAAGTCAGCATCGGCAAAAATTGGACGACTCGCCTTCTGAAACGTCACCCAGAATTCGATGTCAGAGAGACGACATCAAAAGACCTGAAGCGTCTGGCGGCCACCGATCCAAAGGTCTTTCGAAGCTACCTTAAGAACTTGGGATCTGTGATCAAGGATAATGGTGTAGATTCACATGATATCTACAACATGGACGAATGCGGATTTCGAGTAGGAACAGGAGGAAGCAACTGCGTCGTCACTCTCGAGGGAAGCAAGCCCGCGTGGACTCCCACGCAAGGCGACCTTGTCTACTTGACCGATGACCAGCTAAATGAAGCAATGTATCTTAATGTGACGGTAATATACCAGTCACAGTGGAGTTCACTGATTATCTACGCTGATATCGCCGACGAAGCAATGGGACAGATGGCTCTGAGACAGTGACTTAGGTAATGACGCTGAAGTACTATGATTTGGATCGGCTCATGAGGGAGCTGGGCGCCGCGTCCAGACGCGACCCAGGTAATCTGGAAGGGCGCGTGCTGTGGAAGGTCGATTTCAAGGACGCATACAGACATGTGGTCGTAGAGCAGGGGGGTGCTCGTCTTCTGGGGTGTTTCTGGCCTGGCATAAGGCCCTTGTACGAGGGTGAACTATCGTACGGGGGGAAGTCTGCACCTTTTCTGTTCAATTTGATCGCAGAAAGTTTCGAATGAATTCTCACGTCGATCGGGGTACCCTGCGGTCACTACCTCGACGACTCATTCGGTTGGGTCGACAAGACGATGAACGTCGGCACGTTGCTGAAGCTGTTCACTGACCTGGCCAGGTCGCTGGGTTTTTCTACAGCGCCTCAAAAGACGCTTAGCGGAACGGTGTTGGAGGTAATGGGTGTGACATTCGACTGCACGGCAGCGGTTGCTTACATAGGAAAGGCAAAGATGGGTCGCCTACGGTCACTCATTCGAGGCATGCTCGCCGCTCGGAGTACGGACCTCGCAGGCATTCAATTCCTTACCGGCTCCCTTGTGTTCGTGACCCGAGTCTGTACCATTGGGAAGGCGTTCTCGTCGGTTGTTCGACCAGGTGGCCACTTGTATGGCCATACCCTATCAAAGGGGCCGCTTGTCTCAGGACGCGAAGCGGGAGCTGCAGTGGTGGTCGGATACGCTGGAGGGATACACGGCGATGAAATATCTCACAGATGACCCCTCATTTCTTTCAGTACTACAGGTTTGGAGCGACGCTAGTGGCAGGCTCGGGACAGGCGGACCTCTCGAGGACAAAGAAGATCAATTCTCGGAGCGAATACCAACAAAGCACCTCGGAAAAGATATCATGTTGAAGAAGCCTTGGCAGTTCTGCGCTGCGTCGACAAGTGGAAAGACCGCATGAGAAGGAAGCTTGTCATCCTCAATGTCGATAACCAGGCGTTAGTCGCTGTTTTGAAACGGGGCGGATGCCGGCAGAGGTCTACTCAGGCCATTGTCAGGAGAATCTATACGCTGGCGACATGGCATTCCTTCTCCCTGCGCGCAGTCTGGTTGTCAAGCGCGAGCAACAAGAGGGCTGACGATCTCTCTCGTTTTATTCTGGGTGAACCCTCGGCAGCGGCGGATCACTTCTGTGACTATGCTCATTTCGATCCGGACCTCGCTCCCGATGCTGGTGTTATGGAATCTTCCTGTCCCGGACCAGTGGTCTATCCTACTGAGGTAGGTAGCACCGTCGTTGTAAAGGGAACTAGCACAAGCGATGTACTCTTACTACTCAAGGCGGGTCGAGATATATACCGAAGTGGAAGACGAAGGGTAGCTAATCCCGAGAAAGTCTTGCACTCAAGGTAGCTTCGGAATTATAGGTGTATCAAAGGGGGAATCATAAATCATGATGGCTATTACAAAAGGGCAGAATGCCCGCTATATATACCTATCAGGCATGTATGAGGATCCTCGAGAGTGGGAGCCTCTCAAGGACAAGTGGAGCTTCAGGACCTCTTGGAGTTTCTCGAGTTTCTGGAGTTCCTGGAGTTTCTGGAGTTTCTGGAGTATCTGGACTAAGTGGACAAGGTGAAGTTGTGAAGATGGTGCATAGGTAGCCGGTATCTCTACACTTCCGGTGATGTTCCATTTCTTTCAAATATATCTCCGGCGCCCGAATGATAGCTCCTCTTGAGGGATGGGGTGCAGGACCGGGCAATACGCCTCGCATTGATTTACTCTTCTACAACAGGGTCACTCCGGCGGTTCGGAAGCAGGGGAAGCCCCTTTCAATAGGCTGATGGATTTCTTGGTATACCGCCGCAACAAACGGGCGCCTGAGTTACCCGTCTCGGATCTAGAACTCATGACTTGGGTTACCTCTTCATCGGGTTACGTTAAGTACGGTACCGTGCAGTCGTGGCTGACAGGGGTGAAGCGCGTTATGGTGGATCGTCGGGTGAATATCGGCGCCTTCGATAGCTGTTGGTTCAGGGCCGGTATGAAGGGGTTAAAGAAGTTCAAGGGGGAGACGCAGCCGAGGCGGGCGCTTTCCCTCACGCTCCCACTGCTACTTAGTGAGATTGGATCATTTTACTAAGTTCACGCTTGCCTCTGCATTTGCTCTAGGGTTGAGCTGCTTCCTTCGATGCGGGGAGTTCACCCACTATGATTTCGGCCCGGTTCATCACCTTCAGCGCAAGGACGTGGATCTGTCCCACCCAGTTTCGTTTCTTCGTATCAGGTATAGGGATGGACCAGAGTAGGAAGGAGCGAATTGTTCCTATCCCCCGTGTGGCAAGCCGTGCATACGAATTGGTCTGTCCTTTTACACTCCTCTCCCGCCTTCCTGCTGCTTTTCCCGCATCTCCCGATGCTCCTTAATTCTCTTTCTCTCTTGATAGACCGGAGTTTCCTGCTCGAGAGCTGATTGCCCGATTTAGGTCTCTCCTTGCCTCCGCCGATATTCGGGATGACACCGGTGGACGTGTTTGGTCGGGACACTCCCTGGGGAGGTGCGCCGCTACTTGGGCGGCCGACGTGGGCCTTCCCGACAGTGCGGTCATGCAACTCGGCCGATGGTCGCTCGTCCGTCCGAGGTGGGCACCAACGCTACCTCGATCTCACATTGCGCCAGGGGTGGGACCCAGCACAGAAGCCGTATTGCATTCCTTCCGGACGCCCGGGAGCTGGGTTTTAAAGTGGTGGATGACAACATGGACGATCAGTGAACGTTGGACAATGACTCGTCTTATGTTTCATGAGCCCCTCGCCTACCTTCACTCGGACCTTGGACTATCGCAGCCACTTCGTGCTGCTCAAGACGTCTCCTCTGGGAAGTCCTCTTTCCCGGTAACTTGGCTCGCGCTGATATCCATACCCTGCAGGGCCAAAACTCTCCTTAGTCGTATTCTGTGCCCTTGACTGTACCGTAACTGACAAATACCTAACTTGTGAATCTTAGACCTTCACCGTTTCCGGCACTTCCTTTTGCATCTTTGCACCACGTCCGCGAGGTGGATGACATGAATCATTGGCTTCCGTTGGACGACTGCCACAACGAAACCCGTGGAATTCTCGATTTGATGACCAGAAACATCAAAAAATGCTACCTCGCAAAGAGGTGGCAATCAATCAGGTGCAGTCACGGGACGACCTT
This sequence comes from Naganishia antarctica, assembly GCA_025758675.1. NCBI lineage: Eukaryota > Fungi > Basidiomycota > Tremellomycetes > Filobasidiales > Filobasidiaceae > Naganishia > Naganishia antarctica. The sequence continues at coordinate 48,063 of JANGFJ010000123.1, read as the reverse complement.
TTGGGCTTTTCGAACTCAAGGTCGACTGTGAACAAAGCTTCAGTTTGATGAGCTTTGCGGCAGGGTTGCACTCCCTCAACGCTCATGTAAGAGCGAAGGCTACGTGATCTTCGGGATTCCGTCTGGGCGGACTACACGCAAGGGAAGAAAACGACGTTTCCTACCACGAGATGAGCCTCGAACGTCGGTTTGACTGTATCTGAGGAGCATCCGAAGTACTTTGGCGATGACACGGTTTCTGCCATCACTTTCTTCTCCAGGGAATCCAGTTGCACACATGATACTCCCGAACTAACGACGGTAGTGCCGTTTCAATCGTTCTTCAGCCCACCGAGGAGGTAGCGAACGGAAAACAGCGCCCTGGACTCTACTAGCGTCCAGATAGCTCTCTCTAGTGTTCCTTTTATGACACTAATGCTTGAAAGAGCGGCTACGTGTACCACTCTTTTTTACCTATCCGTAGCAAGAAGAGCCAAGAGCGACAGAAGTTCTGCCTTCATAGCGTAGATTACTGAGAATTGAAGGAACCGCTGACCTGACCGAACGTCTGCTCAAAGTGTGAGACTCTAAGAGTCTGACGGCGCATCACGTCCAGAGTGACAGAGCGCATTCAGTGTACGCTATGATTGCAGAACCTCTATCCTTTAGCTGCGACTAGGTTGTCGCCCTCAAAGATCCCTCTGCGAGCCCTTGAGAAAACCGCGACGTCTGTCGCAGGCCAAGTGATCTACCTTGACAGAAGACAAGTTAGCACTGCCGTTGTAAAGGGAACTAGCACAACGTTGGTAATACTCACTAACGGGACAGTACTTGATATTACCGAAGGGTGGAAGACGAAGGTAGCTAATCCCCGAGGAGTCTTGCACCCAAGGTAGCTTCGTAATCTAGGTGATCAAAGAATGAGATAATAGATCATAACCCTGGTGAGGTACAAGAGGAATGAGTCGCTATATATAGTCGTTTGGGATAGCTCTGAGCCTTAGAGTCCATCCTGAAGGGAACTGCAAATGTACCACACTGCAATGCGTCATACTGCAATGTTCCATACTGCAATGTACCATACTGCAATGTACCATTCTGCAATGCACCATACTGCATTGGATCATACTACAATGCACCATACTGCAATGCACCATACTGCATTGGATCGTACTGCCTGGCAGTCGGTGGCACTCGCACGTGATGTGAGGTGTTGCAATGGGGCGTATGTGGTAGTGTGACGTGTCGGAATGGCTGTGTCTCTACAACGTCCATACACACCCAATATACCCAAAGCCACGATCACACGCTTATTCCCTCCTCATAATGTCCCGCCGTGCGCTCACCACCTAAATCTTGCCGCTATCAACTATGAATACGCAGTAGTATATCCCTTGGTGACAGGTTGCTACCCATCATCATCACTCCTTTGTGTGACTACAGTGCCGGACCAGCAAAGGCAACCACTCCATTTTCTGGCTAAATAATGGTTAGAATTCCTTAAATGTTGTCAGATTGCTTGTCAAACCAAAAGACGTCGATTGCCGGTGTCATTGGGGGGAGGGGGTCAAATTTGCTTCCGCGTTTTAAATTCTGGCCCAGGTTGACCTGACTTTCGAGACTCTCAAAAGGGGTAATTGATCCATTTCCGAGCTGATTTTTCTTTTGGTAAAAAGTATGCTTCCGCGATTGCCGACCAGCATGCAAAGTGAAAAAACAGTCCAATGACTGTCTATCCAGTCGCTGTTGGCTGTTTCACCTAACTTCCAGTAAAATATACAGACCTGTTTGCGAGACTGCTGCTTGCGGTTGCTGACAAAGCGAGTACCGAAGCCATCCGCGTCCACGATGCCGCCCAAGAAACGAAAGATGCCTGAACGAGTGCACGAAAATTTCAAGGAGAAGGCGCCTGAGGCATTCCAAGCACTGCAACGACCACTTCCCAGCCCTTTACCGACACCCAAATTCCAAGAGATATCATTTGTTCAAGAGTGTAGCGTTGTACCAGATGAAATGCTGGCTGACCACACCGCATACCTCGCCGCCATCTTCCTCGATGATCCGAACGATGAAGATTTCGAGTTCGATGGATCGTTGCTTAGACGATGAGGATAGACCTCCGGAGGCCAACCAGATGTTCCCACCTGGTATTCGGGTTGAATCGCTTCAGAGCCAAGATTGTCAGTACGGTGGGGAACTTGAGATGAGCAGGGAAGCATTGAGGACATGAGAGTTAATAAAATCAAATATGCAGCAAGAAAACGTGGCTCATATGCCAATGCCATCACAACCACCAAAAAAACAACCGTCTGGCGAAGAGGAGTCAAAACCGAAGAACGCGAACGATTGGCGAAGGGGAATGCCAAACCCCACATCCAGAGCCAGCTGTCTTTCCGTCCCATTCCGAAGTCATCCCTGAATGCAGAGCCCTCGAACGACCCTCCCTCCAACATCATCGATCTTCTCAGTGATGACGCTTGCGACGATGATCCTGCGCCAGCTCAACAACACGATGAAGATGGAATACAATCGCCACTTGCGGATGATGATACGTCTGAGATGCCAGATCAAGAGTTTCAGTTGATTGAGCATTGGATACAGGGCCAAGAGATGAGCATGGCAAGGGGCTTTGGAACTATCGCGATTGAACTAGAACTAGATGCCTATGCAGGGGGTCTGAATACTGACAATGGGGAAAACGACGACGGTGAAGAGGACGAAGGGAAGAAGAGGGAGAGGAGGAAGACGAAGAAGGTGCGGAGGACAGTGGGGAGGGGGAGTTTTCGCGCTTGAATGAAGAAGTTTCGTGTTTGAATATCGATGCATCCAGCAAAAACCTGCCCAACTTCTGTGCGATCCCTCACGACTGATAACGGTCCCATATGGGAATAGAAACCGAAGATACCGCCGTGATGAATGCCCGTTCCCGTAACATAAGGCTGTTAATCGCAGTCGACACTGCGATGACGGCTATTGATGCCGACATGCCCGTGGACGAAAACGATTCACCACCTCCGCTGTGTCTTTCCGAAGCACTCGAGCGCGTTAGCGATCTGTTGTCGGGTGGGAAGGCCGAAGTTGCTCTTCACTCAGCGGCAGCAGCGCCCTTGTCCATTCTGCGCTCCTTCTTCATCACACGTCTCAGAGGAGATGGTGCCATGTTGGCTGATAAGACAGTCGCATGTATGTGACGAATAGGTAAGGGTGTTCCATTGGCTCGAAGGATTCGTTTTCCTCGCAAGACTTTTTCCCAAATTCCATCGCTTGTCCGCCGAGGCTCGAGGAGGAGTCCGTGCCGGTTCAAGTCTTCTTAAAGTCGAGGCAGTTCATGCAGCAGTCACCAGCTGGCTCCAACATCAATCTGTCGGTTCAATCACCCCGCGTCGCTTCCGGCAGGCTGTCATCGACTTGCTGCCGACTCTTGGTTATCTCCATAATGCGCCTATCTGTGAGCGCACTGCACGCAGACGGTTGAAGAAGTTAGGCTATACTCCTAAACCGACCAGAAGGGGGTTTATGCAAATGGACATGAGCGCGAGGATGTGATGGAATACAGGAACAACACCTTCCTGTCTCGCATGGCTGAGATGGATCGCAAAAGCCTGGAATTGGAGCCAGATGATGAAGGTGGCTGGCGGACAGTGCAGCCCGATCTTCGTGAAGGGGAACGGCGGGTGATTCTCTACTACCATGATGAATCCTGCTTCCACCAGAAGCACTTCCGGAAGACGAACTGGCTACATGCGACTCGGCAGATCCTCCCTGGGAGAGGGCACGGTCGGATCATACATGTTTCGCACTTCGTTACGAACGCCACCCCTTCCGGTCGACTGGTCGATACTGATCCTGCTACGGGGGAGGTGATGGACGCAAGGGTCATCATAAAGCCCGGTAACGGGGACCCTTGGTGTGACAACAAACAGCTTGCTGGACTAGCGAAGCGTGCTATGCTCATTCATGAGTCAGTCTTCCGTCCTGATGTCGAAGCCGTCTTCGTCTTCGACCAACGGAGAAGGCGCTTTGGATCCTTTCGGTATGAATAAGGGGAACACCACAAGCGAAAACCCCCGGTTTGGTACAAAGACACCATCGTGCCCGGCGAGCTTCCCAATGTGGCGATGAAATGTCAGACCCAGCGTCTGATGCGAGATGATGATCCCACCCAGCCCAAGGGAACCGCCAAAATTCTGGAGGAGCGAGGAATCATTCCCAAGCCTAAGACTTTGGCTAAGTGTTCACCGAGGTGCTACGAAACTGCAGTGGACTGTTGTTTCGCTCGAGCCCTTCACAAGATGTACTGGGGTTACGCGAAGTATCTGTATCGTCAGGTCGAGAAGAGGGGCTTAGTGCACGCGCACGGAGAGGTCATCAAGGCGTTGGATGGCTGTGATAGTGATCGCATCAAGCGTTTCATCAACCGTGCGTTGAGGTTCATGGACGCGTATCGACACGGCTTGACTGGTCAAGCGGCTCTGTGGGCGGTCAAAAAGCAGAAGAGCCATAGAAGGGTCTTTTGAGGAAGCTATGGCTGCCCATGAGGGCACTTTGGCCCAAGGTTGAGGTTAAGGTGTGACGGTGACACCGCAATTTTGGACGTAACATGCACATTTTGGTCGAAAACATGAATCCCATATAGCATGCAACTTCATGATGGTATATCGAAATAGGTGTTCCCAGGTGTCCCGCATACCTGGTTAGCGAGATAGATTTCCGAAGCAGAACGATAGAGCCCGCTCTGGGAAGGATAAATCAAGTGGTCCCATCGTGATAGCATGAGAACTGAGTGAGTTATTCGGTTTTCAATGGAAGGAATCGATCGCTTTTCACCATCGGCAAAGCGTTCCTCGTCGCCTATCCAGATCGCTATCCTCTGGCGGCGTCAAGCAAATTGCTATACCCTTGTCGGTAGAGAATGAGCCTTGTAAGCACTTGCCCTCCTTGATACAAACCACGGAATTCTCATGGAAACAGGCCAGAAGTCGAATTAGCTGTGAAACCCAGTGCAATTCCTATCCGCTATGCTTAGCGGGAGACCAAGATATGACGCAATTGGGGCCAGATGCCTCCATTTCTGGGCTTGGGGAAGCAAAAAAGACAGGCTTCGGCCGCCGATTCCAAATAATGGGGAAAAGTTGCAATTTGTTCATAGATTTACAAAAGTGAGCCGACCAGTTTGTAGCCCGGAATGGTACGAGTCGTTTGCACCATGTTCGGGGAGGATCGTACGGTGGTGGGGGCGCCCCATAGGCCTCAAGCACCGTGACTTAGATTAGCTGCGTTTGCCTTACCTACCAGACTCTAGCACTCTAGCGTAAAAAACAACGAAGAATACCCGGACCATTGGTCCAAACTCTGGAGTGGCGGCGCCGGCAACGGTCAACCCGCGGAAGAGCCGAGTACTTGCTTGCGCAGTCGATTTCATAGGTCGACCCATTTGAAGAGGGTTGTGAGGGTGTGCGGACGACATCGCAATCCAATGGTAGAATATGTGCTGGCCCTGTCCGACAAGTCAATGGACACATACCTGCCATTAACAGCTCATAACGGAGGAGGACAGTATTTCGAATCCGTATGTCCAATACTACAGCATATTACAACGATATTGTCCGTTCTTCACCTTATTCCCCATCTTGAACAGGTTTTCAGGCCGTCTCTAGTTTCAGAGCATCAACAGCATGGCGGTAACGCTCCCTATCAGACCCGTTACTCCGAAAGAACAAAGCGCCAGTCGCTTCTCTCTCGATGTCGCTTCCATCATTGTCCCGTTTCGTGCCGGGCTTGTGCTAGTGGCAGCCGCTGAAGACGTGGTGAAGATCGGAGTGGGAACGCAGACCGAGTAAACGCTGGATAATGCGGTTGCCATGCATTGAGAGAGCGCCGCAGATGATGCGGACGAGGTACACATCCGCGCCGACTCGGAGCTTGATGCGGCTGCATACTGAGCCGCGTTTGTAACGGTCGTCGGCGTTGGGGCTGCCTCGCCCCACACAGTTAGGTCAGTGGTAGGCGACTCAGCCGGAGCGTCTGAAGTAACGGAGTCTACGAGGGGTTGCAAGCGATCAGGATCCAGATCAGGTGCGGGAAAGCCTGTCGACTTACTCGGGCAATCATATACGGTGGTGGTTAACAGCTGAGCTGATGGAGCCAGGGCATAGACTGTCGGAGCAGCGAGGTATACCGTGGCGTAAATGGTCTCGGTACAGCCGCTATCGTTGTACAGTCAGCAATCGCCTCAAACGAGTTCTGTCTACGCGTTGAACGCACCACCCGATTCCGTTTCCGTAAGCGCTTGCCTGGCCACCGCTCTCGGTGCTGACCGCTTGAGGAACCGGCGAAAGAATCCCTCCTGCGCCTTGTCGAGCTGTCGTCGTGGTGGGACCGCTTTGAGTATCACTGACGAATCCACCCTGAGATGTTCTTTCTGACCCGGGGGTCGGAATCGCTGAACCTTCCGGACTTTGGGTCGCTGAAGCTTCGGGACTCTGACTCGCTGAGGATTGGATGGTTTCAATCGAGAAACTCGCGCCGCGGCCTTCGCCCCCGTGACCATTACCCGCGCCAAGCGAGGTCGTGCGCACCGACGTGATAGTTTGCGTCACCGGGACGTGGGTCACAATGGTGGTCCCGCCTTGAATGATGGTCCTGGTCGAGAGTCGTGCAGACCCCTCCAGCGTCCTGGTGACAGTCGTAGGGACAAGCAAGGTTGTCGTGGCTAGCAGGAATGAGGTGAGCTTCCACCCGGTATCGCATGCAGGCGTCCGAGAACTTACAGAGCCCTCCAGACACCGATGTTGTTACCACTCGAGTCTGCGTGATCGATTCGGTCACGCTGGAAACGAAGGCTGATCCTTGTTCGGTGATGGTCGCGGTCTGAACGATTGTTGTCGGGACAAGGGAGGTCACGACACCTAGAAGTTGCAGTGTTCAGCCACTGTTCCGTGGATACCTGTCTTTTCGGACGCAAAAGAAGCACCAGTACTCACTGGTTGTACCGCTGGCTTCACGGTCAGAACATTTGTTTGGGTTTCCACAACCGTCTGTGTTTCGGTGCGAGTCTCGGCCGGCTGGGTGATTGTCGAGACTCGCACTGTCAAGGTAGGAACCGTAATCGATAGAGTTTCAGTAGAGGCGGGGCGGGTCTCTGTCGAGATTTCTGTGAATGTCGTCGGCTGTATCTCGACTTCAGACTGTGTGATCGTTACAGTTTCGAAGCTTGTTGAGCCCCCTTGAATGATCGTAGTTGGAACGGTGATAGTCTGAAGAAGGGTGGTTGTGAAAATCTGTGTCGTCCCTTCCCCCGGGAGTATGTTGGTGACAGTACTTGCAGGGAGCGTAGTTGTAAGGATCGTCGGTATGCCGGCAAGGGTGGTTGTGAGTGTTGACACCACGGGCGGCAAGGTCTCTACAAGAGTAAGGAATTCGGTGGTCCGTATTCCCGGCGCTGTAATTACCGAGGTCGTAATGACCCCGGGCTCTGTAATTACCTGCGTTACAGAACTCGCTGGCAGCACCGATGTGACGGTGGTAAGCTGTCCTGCAATCGTTGTCGGGACAAAAAGAGTCGATGCTGGAACAGTGGATATTATGGTTTGAATCGCCCCAGGAATTGTAATCGTACGAGTTTCGGGAATCCCTGAAACGGTAGTTACTTGCCCGGGCAGGGTCATCCGTAACGTGACCGGTGTCGTCACAAGGGCCGTGGTTACAAGTCCAGGGACGGTGATACGAGAGATAACGACACTTGCCGGAAGGTTCGATACGATAGTGGTAGGGATCCCTGAGATCGTGCTGACCAAGGTCGTCGTGGATGCGGGAAGAGTGGTCCTTATTGTGGAAACGGAGCCTGGCAATGTTGATGTGACGGTCGTTGCTGATTGCCGGCGCCGGTTAGCGATATTCAATTTTACTCGAGTGTGAGAACTTACCCTGAGTGACGGTGACCGTGCTCGGTCCGCAGCTACCATTGCTATCTTGCGGCTGCATGATGTTCGTCTGCTGGATTGCGACAGCGGTTTGCGAATAGATGCGGCCGGTTACGACGGATCCGGTAGTGAGGGTGACTTGAGTGGCCGCGAGGACGATGCCCTGGAACGATGCCCCTTGCGCGTCGGATCCGACGGTAAAAGTTCCCGCAGTCTGCCAAAAGACTTGCGAGGGACGGACTCCCCCGACCAGAACGATGGCTGTGTTCGGGGCCTGGGCGTACGTGCCACTGTAAACAAGGCGTCAGCAGGAGGTAAGGGAAGCCGTCGTCAGACTCACGCGATCTGAAAGATAAAGACATCGTTGCAAGTTCCAGACAGGACGACATTCAATGAGACAGTGACACCGGTGGTAAACTTGTGTACACCAGGCGTCAGGGTAAGACCTCCGATCTCTCCCGCTCCCTCGTTGATAAAGTCGGGAGCGCGGCCGGCCGCACTGTTGTACGCCGTGAACATATCACCGACGGCTACGGAGAGATCGCTAGGCGTGGGCGCGGCATTGTCCGCTGCGGTGACTTGTCCCGAAACTTGGGACGAGGTGGCGAATTGCGCGCCGGAATCCGAAACGAGACCGAAACCAGTGATTCCGGACGCGGCTGCGGGGCTCAAGCCGATGTTGCCGACGACGAACGACTGCGGGACGTTTGTGATGGCGGATTGTGCGAGGACTGCATAGTTGGAGGCGGTTCCAAGGTCGACGGTAGTGTTTAGCGCGAGGGAGGATGACTGAGAGGACCTGGTTAGCTGTGAATACGACACGGTCAAACGACGTGCTTACTATGACGGCAAGGAAGCTCACACTCGCCCATACGGAGGACGCAAATGACCGCATAGCGTTGATGTCGACGAGGTGGGCGTTAGGGAGGACGAGCAAGCCATAGCGAGGCGAGGTGTTTAAGTAGATCCGTCGACGCCCGTCCGCCACCACGGTGACACGTCCGACGAGTGTGCAGCCCATCTTGTTCCTTGTCGCCTCCCTTTTCCGCCGCGGAGGGCAGTTCCTATTCTTTCCCTCGAACTCCATTGTCGTATGGAAGGAGTATCGAAGGTGAGACATTGCTCCCTTGAGTTGCGCCCAAACCGCCAATCATCAACAAATCATCAACCATCACAGTTTCCGGTGCCGGCCGGGATCCGTAAGAGGGCAGCGGAAAGGCTAGAAAAAGGGACATGCCGCGACTTGTGATTGACTTTGATCGGCAATCTGGGCCTCCTCATTCAGTCATTGTTCATTCGATTAGACGTTCCTTGCGCTCGTCGCCCGACCAGATCGGGACGGTCACAGCAGCGACGGCAATACGAGCTGTGTCTTGGTGTCATGAATCCCTTGCGTATGGGCGCCGCTTGAGACCGGGCGTCCGCTGATGATGCGGTGAGGTGCAGGAAAGGCTCGAGTGAGGTTGGCACTGTATCCCGCATCAGGTAATCACGCCCAACGGCAACGTTTCGCCTTCCGTCTGCAAAGCCGACTCTTCATCTAGAAGCAGACGACTCAGTGCGGGGAATGTAGCGCGAGGGACAAGTATCGTACAATCTGTTCCCTGGAGATATGACCGAGCATTCAGCAGAATTCTTCAAACATCGTCGCAAGCACATGTACTCACCGATGGAATATGATCATATACGTTTGTCAACACATGCCTAATCCAGTCCCTTCGTCACACCTCCGGGAAGCGGCTGGTATAACATCCGAATCGCCACTTGCTTTGCCATAGATTCCTACGCCGAGTGATGCACATGTCCTTGCCAAAGTGTTGATATGTCGTTCTGTCGATGAACGTCTGTCCTCTGTGCAAATGACACCAAATTGGAAAGGGTACGCCTAATCTCGTCCTGACGTGGTGCCCGGCATTGAAGAGTCGATCGGCATCCAAGGATGTTTCTGTGCATTGGCGGCAGTTCGGTGTGGCTGATACTGTGGTGGAATCGCGGCACTGCTTGACCAGCCCAACGCGAGGTTGATCCTGCGATTCACTGCAGCCAATCTCGGACCGGACGCTGAGTACGGCCGCTTTAGCCGGGGCGCACCGAGCGACAGCCGATAGAGAGCGGTTTCCCTCACCCCACTTGCTTCTGCGTTGGGGTTCACTGCTTTCCCAAGTCCCTCCGCCATGCCATGACCGCCAAACAGCAGGATATTCAGATGCAGGCCGGGGATCCCGCGCAGGGGAAGAAGAGGAGGCATAATGTCGGAAAGGCGTGTGAGAATTGTAGGAGGAGGTGAGTAGAGGTGTGCGTAGGGTTTCGGTTTCGGAGCTGATGGGATGGGGTCGTGTTGGATGTAGACGAGTCAAGTGCGATGGGATACATCCAGAGTGTGGCACGTGCAAGGTTTACAAGGTGGGTCGAGACGACCGGCGAGCGTAGCGAGCGGGCGAGATACCTCTTCCGAGCGAAGCGAGAGTGTTTGCGCCGCAGGCAACCCGCTTCTCGAGTCTCCTCCGAGTGAAGCGAGAATAGTCCGCGCCGCGAGCAAGGACTCTTCGAGTCTTCCGAGTCCACCGTAGAGCGGGCGAGCGCAGCAATCGCCACGAGCAACGACTACGACTCCTCCGAGCGGAGCGAGAATAGTCCGCGCCGCGAGCAAGGACTCTTCGAGTATTACGAGTCCGCCGTATGGCGGACGAGCGCAGCAATCGCCTCGAGCAACGACTACGACTCCTCCGAGCGGAGCGAGAATAGTCGCGCCGAGAATGCCTCTTCGAGTCCGCCATCGCCGCGCAATGGCTTCATCAGTATCCTCCCGTCCCTCCCTCAGTCCCGCTAATGTCCCGTCGACAGGACGACTGCTCATGGGACGCAAAGTCCGACTTGCGCAAGCCAATATCAAGACAACAGGTCGAGGCGCTTCAAACTCGAATCGCAGATCTCGAAAAGATGCTTAAAGACCATGGGCTTGATCCCGGACAGTCGTCGTCCGGACACGGGACGGAAGATCTCGGGGATGCGCCGCGATCGGTCAACCGTGGATCAGACGTCGTCGACGACGAGACCGCCTTGTCAGATCCCGACGACGACGCGCGAGACTGGCCACAAACCCATTTGGTCGAGAATGAAACCGGGGATTTTCAAGTATACGGTCCCACATCCGCCTTTCGACATCTCTCCATCTCGACGCCGCATCATCCCCGTCTTTCCTCCCACGACGGCGATAGTCCGCAGGATTTGTTTGGCGGGACGATGATGTTACCCGGGTTCCGCAAGCATCTGCCGCAAGAGGTCGACGTGACCGAGGAAGAACACGAGATTGTACTCGACCGCTTCTTCCGATACTATGCTGCATGGGGTGAGTTCCTCCCCTTCCTCGCCGCATCCCCGCTGACGCCCTCCACAGGTCAACGAACACATCCCGTCCTCTTCCTCGAAGACATGCACATCGCACTTTACAGCTCGCCACCAGTTCCAAAAACGCCCCACTACTCGCCAATGCTACACAACGCAATCCTCGCCATCGCCCTCTGCTTTTCCGACAACCCGTGCCTCCGCTTATCCGAAACCCGGAACCGGTTCGCGGCAGAGGCGAAAAAGTGTGTAGAGCTGGAAGGGACGAGTCCGACGGTGGCGACGGTGCAGGCGTTGCTGCATCTTGCGAGTTACCATTCGACATCGGCTGAACATAATCTGGGCTGGTTGTATATGGGAATGGCATTGCGCTGTGCTTTAGCTCGTGAGTGCAACCGCCGGCAGTGGTGGTTCGCGCGACTTACCCTCCTTGACAGTGGGATTGAATATTGACAACTCGCCAATGGTAAAGTCGGGAAAGTTGACCGAAATTCAAGCAAGAGAGGTAGGCCCTGTTCAATCGCCATTCGGGACGTTACTGACCTCTGCTACAGCGCAATGTGACATACTGGACGACATTCATACAAGAGGGCGTTTGGGCGCCTTACATCGGCAGACCGGTCAATTGGCCAGAATACACGTACGTCCGCAGCCCGTCGCAGCTAGACTTACTCACCTCGCGATCGACAGCACACCTTTACCCACCGTTGACCAGCAACTCGATAGCATGCTCTGGACGCCCGATTACATCCCGGATCGCATCGTCCATCAGAGCATCAAGCCGCAGCCGACGTTCGTCAGCTCTGCGTTTGTGGAGACGGTAAAGCTGATGGAAATCGGAGCGCGAATTATGAAGACCTTGTGGGTGTTTTCACATGCTGCATCGGTCGGGACTAACAGTCTTGGCAGGTACGGGCTCAAGGCGGATTTGGGGACGCTCGCCAGTACCGGTGTCATCAGCGAAATCAGGTGAGTTGCTCGCGGTTCCGTCGGGTCCCCGTGCTGATGATGTCCCCAGTCTTTCCCTCACGACCTGGTTCGAACAACTACCGCCTCAGCTGGTCATCACCAGCCATTCGACGAAAAACCTCCTCCCGCATATTCTAATGATGCATTTGAGTTGGGCATGGCTCAGCGTCTTGCTTCATAGACCATTTTACCGCCCAACAGCAAAATTGCCGGGTTATACGGGGAAACAGCCAGAGCACGAGGGTTATAATGCACAGATGGCAATCAAGGTGCGTTCTGTCTTGTCGAGTTGCGGATGTCGCGCTGACGCAATCCTCCAGCATTGTGATCGTTCTGCAGTCCACATTGTCAACCTCTTGCAGACATGGCATCGACTTCACGACCTTCGCTTCTGCCCACCAACAGCGCTCCAATGTTGCTTTGTCGCCGGCACAACCCATCTCCTCGCATTTGTTAGCAACAAGACCCCAAAACGCAAATCCGACGCCTTGAATCGAGCAAAAGACTGTATCCGCTTGATGAGCTACATGGCCGTCAGTTGGCCGGCAGGACAGCAGAAACAAGAGTTGTTGGAGAATCTTCTGGCCGAGTATGGCGCCAAGATGGACGGTACGGAACAGCCTGCGCTGTTGGATCAACCGGTGCCCGTCGTTCCGCCTCCGATGCAATTAGACTTTCTCGGTGCTTTCGCGCAGCAAGGGCCGGAGGGATTGTTCACTAATCAGGCTCGATTTCAATCGACAGATATGATGAATATACCGCCGCGCAGGGTCGATACGCCGCTCGCGTCTAGTATGCCGACTACGACATTCGCTGGCGGCATGATGACCCAGAATGCAATGGCCGAAGCATCTGGCAATCCTTTCTTGCCATCTAGCTACGATGAGCATCATCAGTATTTTCGTCCGGCACAAGGGCCGATGTATTCTCAGTCGTTGTCGCATGATCAAATTCCGCCAAACCGATGTGACCCAGGGCACCATGTTCCGTCGTTTTCTGGGGTTCCCTCGAGGTGAGCGATATCCAACGTCACTCAAACTAGGTTGCTAATTCTCTGCCCCCCTAGTTCTGCACCCTCCCAGCAAAGCCTGGAACAGCTGTATTACCCAGATGCCGATCCATGGCAACACGGCATAAATCACGGCTACTTTGACACCTCGCCCGACATTGGGCAACACAGAGCACTATTGTTCGATCCTAATGTGGGATCTAGTCAGGCTCAGTCGGACTTCAACGTGGTCGATCCAACAACACAGGCGCTTTTGCAATTCTTCATGCAGTCTGATCACGAGTTCAGTACACGGTAATGGCTGTGGATGGATTATAGGGACATTGGCAAGCGTTGTATCTCAGGTTAGTGTTTCTTGTATGCGGGCGAGGGTAGTATATCTAGCAGGATTTCCTATCACCAATCACATATTATCGATGCGTGTTCCTTCATACTACACACATCCGCTGGTTGGATCGACGTCGCTGATCTTTAACGCACTCTCAGGCAATAGCATTCAGACTATTTATCTAGTCCTGACCGGACGCATGTTGAGGGCCTGCCTTGGCAAGACCATCTGCTACATATGCGGATAATGAAAATTTCGGTCGCAAAGTCAGAAGTCTTGCTCAATGGGTGCGCGAAGCAGCATATACTGGCCACCACATGTGGCTCCTAGAATCTCTCCCAAATGCGCATATTGCTTCGAAATATCCCTTTACAGTCTGCTCACTGTTACTGGTACAACGCAAATCCCGTCGCGACCTTCGCATATCACAAGCTTTTCAAGGTATTCACACGCGCCTGCTGTACGCTTTCCAAATCTGCTGATACTCACAAACCCTTGGGCATCCTTGCACTTTCAGGAACAGCGGTTCTCGCTCGGAAATCCTTCTCAATCTCCACCATCGGTACCCATTCGACGTCATCGTGTTCATTCACGAATTCGATGAATCTCTCTAGCATCAGCAGGACGTCTATTTGCGAATTAGGGTGTTAGCTGAGAATATCCGGGCGGTTACGCCCAAACTCACGAGGTCGACCTGATACATCTGGGTGTATAGTGATTGGGAAGCAGAAACCACCCGTTTCCTCCCTGATAGATTATCTCGTCAGCGTACGCTCACAGATACCCGTGCAACCTCAACGAACCGGTAGAAATACGTAAACATGTCTTTCCATTTTTGCTCAATCACGCGCACATCGACGAAACCGTGGCTGTTGGGAGAGTCCTTGACTGAAGATGGAGCAGCAATCAGACTCGTGTACGGATCATACTTGACAGACCAGACTCACTGAACACTGGCAATTCAGAATCACGAGCAGCAAGGGTGAGCGAGGGAAGCCTCATATGGAATTGAGGACCTACTAAGCGGAGGCAAGTCGTCCAGCTGTTAAACAAGGCCTGTCAGCTGTTTGTTATCCTGGTAGAACACACGGCTTACATCCCAAGAAGCAGGAATCTCCACCATCCCCGTCTCATTGCCCTTGACCAACGGCTTCATCCAAGTCTTTGCCGACGCCTTGTAGTCGATTTTCGTCCACGTGTCTTGGTCTCGTAGCCAGTACGGTTGACAGTCGTGCGCCATGTTGCTGTGATCTAGAGGGCGCTCTGTCAATTAGAGATCGTTACGATCTTCATGAGACGGCATACCGTATCGAATGCCAAAGTCGAGTAACATGTTGGTTCCTTCTTTCGACACTTCCCACCATGGAGCCACAGAGCCGACGGGCGCTTTCCCGCCACAAAATTCGGTGAGCTGTGCATAAGTGTGCTCGAGAATGTCTCGCTGTTGTTCCATCGTCATGGAAGTGGGGTTCTGAGTGAGGAGCGGGTCAGGCATCGAAACACGCTTTGGCTGAGTAGAACTCACTTCATGAGAGTAGCCGTGAAGGCCGCTTATCGGAGCGGGGTGTCAGCAGTGCAACCGTCTGATCTTCATTGCTACGTACATCTCATGCCCTGCATCTCGGACCGCAGCCATCTCTTCCGGGAACGTGTCCAGACTGTGGCCTGTATCACGGGACATAGGTGAGAGCAGATACAAGGGATAGCGGATGGCGACATACCAGGAATAAACCACGTCGTCTTGATACCGTACTTTTTGAAGAGCTTCAGGAGTCGCGGGGTTCCAACCTCGCCAGCGAACATCCCCTGATGCGAAAAGTAGTTAGTAATGGTCCGCATGGCGGTAAGGAAGTGCGTACCCGTGAAATGTCTCCTGGCGAGTCCTCTCCACCATATGAACCGAGCCTGAGAGTCTCTCGTCAGCCCTTGTAATGTTATGACCGGCCGAGGCTGGACTTACCATCCGGCAACCGCATCGACGTCGACTCCGAAGGAGACCAAAATTCTTCGTGGCATTGCGTTGGACTGGATTCTGACTTTACGTTTTCGCTGAACGGGACGTTACGAGTTGTCAGCGAGCAGAACGAGGCCGATGATCATATAGGCGTCCAAGTACCACAATTCTTGCTGTCTGCTAACACACCTCCGCAATGCCAGGAGGCCGCACTCGGATTGGCTGGTGAACCACTTCGAATCCTCCGTTGGTCTTCCTCGTCGAACGGAGGCTGAAGCGAAAGATGTGCCGGACAAGGCCGATAGGAGGTGTTAGCGCCACATCATCACTTTCGCGACCAATGCAAATCAAATAATGCCGCAGTCTGCACAATCACATCGTCGTCGAATATCGTCGGAGCGCGAGAGAGTAGACGACCTGAGACACACTGTCGCTATCGAAGAGGAAGTTGGTTTCTTCGGCGGAATCGTCATGGTCAACATATACTCGGCGCAGCAGTGGATGTCGTCCGACTCCATCTCTGCAGAATAGGAGGTGCCTTCGCTTCCGCTCTTGCTTGGATCGCCCGCCGCCTCTCTTGTCGGTAGCACCCAATCGTTTGTCTTGCGTTCCGTCTGTCTTCGCATATGCCACCATACCCCTCCAATCCCTGCAGCACAGTCATCGTCTGGGCGGCTGTCCCTCGTCGATCGACAACATGCTGCAAACTGCGAGTGCAGGTAGCGGTGTTCCGTCGTGTTCCAGCTTGCGCCCATCCTGCTGCTCCCCCAAAGAGATGATGAGGGTCGAGGGATAGAATATCACCACACGCGATAGAACAGCAACGGCACTATACCTCTCTTCGGAGCGATCGTGCTATTAGTTCAATGGGAGTTGGGTTCCCGTGCTAGCCAATAACTGCTGGTGTGCCGAACAGCACCAGAGGCTGGTTCTGGTGCCAGCTGAGATTCGGTGAATGTACTATTCGTCAGAAAAGGTCCGGGTGAACTCAAAATAGCGCTTTACACTCACGTGATGGGATGAGCATCTTTCCTCTCTGCCAGATGAGACCACGGTTTGAGATAAAAGCATTTCAATTCGAGCTTTCTCGATTCTCGCCGATCGAGATCGACAAGGCAAGGCAGTGGAGTGGGGATGTCAGCATCTAAGGATTGACAAGCCGAAGACGACAGCTGATTCTACCGGAAACGCAGCTCGCTACATTGGTTTGGCTACTCTTACCCATAGCTATCCTGTACGTCTTCACTCCTCCTAACTAAAACTTCAGGCCGGTCCGTCATGATCTCCGAGAATCATGAAATCCGTCGGAGTCGTAGCCCGGGAACAAGCGACGATGCTGAATGGCGAACAATTTTGTGGTTGGTCTGTCAAGTGGCATTGCCACTTTCCAGCGATCCGACAGCCAGCTTTTGCGAAATTGTGTTCGTTTTGAAGCGACGGGTGACGGTGACGCAGGAAGAAGTACGTTTTGCTTTGATCTCCTGCTCTTCGCCCTTCGTATTCCTTGTTCCTCGCATGACGTTTCGTCTCCTCTCCCACAGCTCAGGCCCCCGATGGCGGAAGGCACTCTACTTCTGTCAGTACTGTCATGACCACGTCATGAAGTCAACATGCGGATGGTCATCACCTTGCGACGTACGCTTACACGGTCTGGGTTCCCGACATCCCTTTCGCGTTACGTTCGACTTGTTCTCCATCATTTCGATGTTTCTAATGCTGATAATAATTCGTTATCGTCCGGTACCACCGCACGCTATACCCAAGTGCTTGTTCCCTGTTCTCCTGGATCCTTGATCGCTGTATTTACGGACCGACGACGACGAAATCCAAGTCATCAAACGGTGAGCTGAAAGTTTGGGCCCTTTGGTTGACGCGTGCGCCTAGTTGTACTTACTTGCATTCTCACCTCAAGATCTATCCGCTCAACCATCACTGATCCCCCTTCGACTCCTGTAAATGAAGCGAACGATCAACTGTCCTCCCTCATCGAGGACGGCGTTGAAGGTCGAAGTACCGCGTTCAGTCCTGAGAGCGAGGATGTACACGAGTCTGCAGTTGATGAATCGTCTGGTGACGATCTCAGCATTTCCCGGATAGTGTCAGGTGAGTCGTGATACGATGATGTTGTATTACCCAAATGACTCAACGAGGCGGATTGAACAAGTGTCGAAATGATCGACGGAATCGAGAAACGTAGGACAACGCATGAAATCGAGGTGCGCCCGAGCTGAAGATGAAACGCCACGAAACTGATCAAATCAGTTTCGATCAGAGAAGCCATTATCCATCATCCATCGAAATGATCAATCAGAATTATCAGAATTATCATCCTTTTTATCTTTTCTCCTCCTGCAACTCACTGCCCCGTTCCACATGGACGCCAACACCTTCGCCGACATCGACCAGTTCTACCGGGAGGGGTTGAAGGCGCCGCTGGCGGTGGGAGAGAGGAGACGGCGGGCGATCAACGATTGGGGAGTGGAAGGAAGAACGGCTACGGAATGGGTCAAGGTGGTGAGGGATCGGTGGCGAGGGTTGATCGCAGATGCCATAGAGTAAGTACGAGTGAGGAATGACATCGGGAAACTAGCGGGAAAGCTATCGAGCTCCGGGATTGAGACAGGAGACGCGAAGGGGATCCGTGAAAATCAGCTGTGATGGTGTTGGTTGGAGATCTTCCCGACACGTACAATATTGCGGAAATTTATATGCTAATCTCATAATCCCCCTTCTCCTCCTTCCCTCCAGACAACGCCGAGATCATCTGTTTCAGTATACCAACGCCACCAATCAAGTCGACCTCTTTCCTATTTCCGCCGCGATCCGATTCGCAGCGGGCAAGACGTGCACCGCTCCCCTCATCGATTTCCTCTCTTCGCCCGCGTCCGGCATCACCTTGGCATCCGATGAAGAAATAGTGAATGGTCGGGCGGTAACAGTCAGGATCCTGACCGTTGCGCAAAGTTTGGCGTGGTTTCATGGGGAGGGACGAAAGGAGATGCTGGAATCTGTGAGACCGTGGGAGCATGACTTTGTGATTGGTGAGTCAGCGTCGTATAGGATATGTCAAACCGTGCTTGTACCGATGCTGTGGCAGCACCTGTCATTCGACAGTATCCTCCGTTGCAAGGTGTGGACGAGGATGACCTCGACATCCCCCATTCTTTCCTCGTTGCGATTTGAGGATTGTCAGGATTACTCGGAAAAAAGATCGCATATTCGTGTGAGTTCTCGGTCGATTTATCGTAATCTATCGCTGATGTTTGGTTTGCAGTGATCCAATGGCGGACCGTCGAAACGGCGTGGACGCTTTTTACGCCAAAATTGCGAACCCTGATCATCCCGATCATCACCTGGGTATCAATACGATTCGGGAAGCTGTTGTGGCGACGATGAGAGAGAAGCTTCCTGATCGATATGGAGCTTTACGTAGCGGTGATTTTCCTCGGATATTTCTTCCTGTAAGTTCTCGTTGTCATTCATTTGGTCCTCGCGACTCAATCGAGTGGGCTTAGATCGAAGGATATCGAGAAGAAGGGATGGGGATATCCCTCGCACAGGCCATCTCAAAGGTCGCGCAACGACCCATCGCCACCCTGGACCACCCTGTCCCCGACCGCGCATCCTTTCCTCCCGCCCTGCCCGTTATGCTGAATCTCTTCGACAGACGAGCAAACGGATCCGCGCTCGGTCAGGCATTGCTGATCACATTTCAGCTGTTGATCAACGCGGCCCAAACGCAGGTAGACGACGGGATCGAAAGGCAAGCCCTGGATGAGTATGGCATGCCAAAGGTGACGGAGCTGTTCTTGCTCGCCAGACTAAGACCGAAGGGGTTCATGTGCTTTTGGGAGGAGTTTTTGAAGTATGAGCAGCGAGGGTGGCACAAGGCATTGTACTATATGCTGTATCGGGAAAGGCTTACATGAAGGGTGACCGTCGTAGGAAGGTTTGCAATGTATGCAGGGTAAAGGAGGGTTCTTTTGTGATGCTTGCTGAATATCGGTTGTCGTGCTATCGAATGACATGTTGAAGAGCAGTGATCATCACCTTCCTCCGCGACTACAGTTTTCCCCATCTAATGTCCTGACATAACTTTTCTGCGTCCACCTGTTTGGTCAGACTTCGCTGGTAGGACTCGGAAATAGATGTGAGTGATGAAAGTCGGGATCTCTCTTCGAAAAAGGCTGATCTTTCAAGGTGCCATGAAGCTTTTTCGGTCGCGGAAAAGTGTTGCAGCAGACATGATATCCCCCAAAACAAACACCTATCGACGATGTCTGGAAGCACCATTGTCTTGATGGAGTGGCGACGCATAGGTTAGCGGCGCCATTGCATTCTGACGAGAAAGATCATGAGCAAAGGGTAGGCGATGGAGTCGCACATCATAAGATCCACATCTACATCGGTAGGAATCATTACCTTGAATATCGTAAACGGGATCAGCATATCCGGGTTCCCACGATTCCGGTATTACGCTGCAAGTCAGGGGTATTCGGCATAGCTGAGACGTGAGGCGGTTGCTTGGTATCCAGATGAGGAATTAAGTATTCCCACTAAGGAATTAAGTACTCGCACTAACGCAGTATTAAAGTCCCATCACACTCACCTGCTAAACCTCCACCTTGTATCCGCGCATACCTATACAGACACTCCGAGGTGTTGGGTGAGATTTGCCAACATATCTTCTCACCTCCTTCGCCTCATCTTTCGGCGAGGATAAAACCGACGATGTTCATCGAATAGACGCCGGGGTGGTTCCGCTTGAATTGGCCCTGGAAAAGCTGCATCGTCAAGAACGGACGAGGACGTGTGGGGGGGAACAATATGTCCGCTCCAAGTCGTTGTTTCATGTGGAAACACAATTCGCATTTTTCATTGCTGTAGCCACATCGCCCGACTGTCTGCTGCAAGACTTTTGCTTGATTGCACATCGATATCATTCAAATCTATTAACCTTACAACCGCCAACGACAATCTGCGAACCCTTTTCAAGTACCCTGCAACAACATCACGAAATTATCGTCATCACGTCGAACCTGAATTGTCGGCACACGAAAACGGCGAGGTGATTGCTCCGGTGGCATATGAGTCCCGGATACTGACGACAGCGGCCCATGTACCGGTAATCACGATGAACACGCCGGAGACGATCAAGAACACGTTGAGCGCGATCAATGAACGGAAGTAAAGCGTCTTGTTGGTGTGTCGTCTGGCGAGGTTGTCGTGTAGCCACATCCATCCGCAGGAGACCATGCAGAAGAATGTGCCAAGGGTGGCGCCTATCAGACCTGCTCAGAGGGGTTAGGGAGGCATGATCGTGAAGATAGAATCGGACTTACTGGTCAGTGCTCCGAAAAACGGGATTGCTTCGGCGAGAATAAAAGAAATGGTTACACAGCTCGCAACAGTTCCCAGCCACACGGCCCAATGGATGAAGGAGTGTGCGGTCAAGTGTTCGGATCCACTGCGTAGCGAAGGCCAGTCAGATGGTGCGAAGATTCGGATCGAAACGAGCAGCCTACCGTAACAGACGAACAAAGATCATCTTGGCGCCGACATGGGTGTAGATGGTGACGGACACAAATAGACCTGGCGAGAGAGAAGCCGTTAGCAAAGGTACTCGAGCTTGGAATCGAGGCATCTTACCTGGAAGAGCGATTCCGTACGCAATCTTCTTAACCATTGCACCTAGAGTCGGAAATAACGAATGTCAAACGCGTATCGCGAGCTAACCCACATCTACTTACCTGCAGATCCCAAAGCCGGATTGGCGAGATACTGTCCGCAGTAGTAGTAGACGACGATTCCGATAGTCAGGTACGTGGCAGTAACGACCGATTGGCAAATGTAGAGGGATCGGTTGTAGAACTTTGGCTGACGCATTTCACCGATGACGTTGAAAAAGGCCGGGGTTCCAGAGTAGGAGACTGCGGGAGCGGACGGTATGTGAGAACGGTCCCACGGTCTTTCGTTTGCTGTGCTTACAAACTACGGTGGATACTGCTGCCATGCCGCCGAGGAAGGTGCCTTCGTAGTTGACTATGGAGATGTTCTGTGGGTGGATCAGTAACAGAGGACGCGGCTCTCGTTTAAACGACGACTCACCTTGTCCCACGGGCCGACCTGAGGAGCGGTGACTGGACGATCCTGGATACCGACTGCGATCGTGATAATCAAAATCGCCGCCATGACACTGACGAACCCGATCCAGCTGACGATCCCGACCTTGTTCAACGTTTGAATAGAAGCCAAGGCAAACGTTCCGACCATGGCAATGACGACCCATACAACGGTACAGGTCGCATGGGTGGTCATTGCGTTGAAGGCGATCGAGATGGCGACGAATCCGGATCCAGCGAGGAAGATCATGAAAAGAGGGTAGGCAATGGAGAAGGCTTCTTGGCCCCATCTACCGGCGAGGATATAGCCGACAGTGTCCATCGAGTACACTTCGGGGTGATTGCGCTTGAATTGACCCTGGAGGAGCGGAATTGTCAGAAACGGACGAGGACTTGTGGCGAAAGAAGACTTGCAACAACGTGCCCGCTCCACGTCGTAAGCAATCCTATCGCAACTATTATGAGCGCACCAGGAACTCCGCCCGTCGCGCTGAGCACTGTCGGCATTGCCAGGACTCCCAGGGCTATAATCTAGGTGAAGAACAAGCAAAATTCGGATCAGCGCGGGGTGTTTTGTCAAAACGGCAAAAACTGACGGTCTTGAGCATGATAACGGTAGCCTTGATCCTGGAGACAGAGGGGTCAGCGTTCGTGCGAGTTCCCACGAGGTATGTACTCACCATCCGACCGATTTGTAATTTACCTGACCTGCTTCGTGTTTTCCAAAGACGGCATCGTATTCAGGGTCTTGATCTGGATCTGACCTGATCGAGGCATCGGTCACGTAGGCCGCGTTGCTCTCTTTCTCGTAGTCGGTGCCCATGTTGAGTGTTGGTCAAGTAGAAATGTGGTCGGAGAACGGCTAGCAGGATTTGGCTGGTGCAGTATCCAGCAAGAGGAAACGTGACATCGGTCCGTCGAGGTTGACATAATATACGGCAGGAGTGACTGACTGCTGTCGACGCTGTGAAATTGAGGACAGGAATCGAGCAAGGCAGACGACGATCAGCTCGATGTCTGTCCGAACGGAAGAATAGAGGAAGTCAACAGGAGTGATATCAGCTGAGCGACGACTCGGCGGTTGGAGTATTCCAGCCAAGCTAGAAAGATAGCTAGGCTGAATCCGCCCGTACCTAATCTTATTGCATCGCTAAGATAACCCGTCGCTGTACAGCAAATGCTCGATTCGGCACGTTATTACTTCCGCACCTTGATCTGCCAATATCGTGAGTGAATCGTGTCCCTCTGCTGCCAGTCTTCTAGTCCGTTCGTGTTACGTTCAAGATCGTTCCGGGAGACGGACAGCGAACGCGACCGACTGCCGGCCGAACGAGTGAGCAGTGGGAAGCAAGAAGATACATGTTACCATTCAGGGTCGGAACTGCTGTACCGGCCGATTGAGTGAGCGCGAGTGGGCCGGGATCACCAGTTCGCCGTTCGCCGTGCTCTTCGTGTTTCTGGATCCGCAGAAAATAGAAAGAGTCGAGTGTTCAGCCACAACTGGCTCAAATCCGCAACTCTGTCTGCTCGTGATAGCCATGGCCGTGGCAGTTGATGGATAGAACGTAGATTTGGCTGCGAGCCATGCGAAAGCAGCTGCTCAGAACACGTATCCATCGTCCTGATTACATTCATATCTCGTAGTCTCAAGTCTGCCTCGCACTCGGCCCGGCCTACGGATACAACTCCCTGTTCACTTCATCCACCGCCCTCCTCGCGGCCGCTATATTCTCCCTACATGTCGCGAAATCCGAATGCAGACACAGCGTAAACGGCTTCCCTTTGACACCCACATCAATCACCCTCCGCTCCACACTCGGCAAGACACCTTGCGTGCCTAGTTGTTTGGTGACGTCGTATATGTCCTCGGGGAGCATCTTTCTTGAGCCCGGGACACCGAGGAGGACACCGTTGTCCGAGTAGTTTACGTCGACGAATGCTTCGGGGATGAATGGGATTCCGTATTTGGCCGCCGTGGTTTCGTGGAGGGTGCCGGGGAGGCCGTATACGGGCACTTTGAAGTGTTGGATCGCGCGCATGGCGGCGTCGCTTAGGGGTTCGTCGGTTTGCATGAGGATGTACTGCGGCGTGGGAGGGGAGGTGAGCGGAGGTCGTGGGGGTGCAGACGGGTACTTACGAGCATGCCGTGCGGTTTGATGTGATTTAGCGCGAGTCCGGCCTCGTCGAGAAACGTCTTTAGTGCGCCGACTTGGTACAATCTGGCAGATAGCGGTGTCAGCGCGCGCGGCGAACGAGGGGAACCGGGATGTATACTCACACTTCAGCATACGCTTCGTCTGATGTCATTTGCAAGACTCGCCTCCCGAAGCCGGCCTTGTCGGGAAATCCAGGATCTGAGGAGAATCGTCAGTCTGGTGTTTGAGCTGACGCAAGTCGTACTCACGAGCTCCAACCTTGACGCCGTGCTTCTTGGCGAGTGCTACGGTCCGCTTGATGATCACAGGCGAACCGGCATGTCCACCACATGCGACATTGGCGACATCAATCATCGGCATCAGCTCCTCGTCTGGCCCTCCCTCCCAATTGCCGAATCCTTCGCCGCAATCGACGTTGATTTCGATCTTGCGCAGGTTGAAATGTTGCGGGACTGTCATGGCAAAGTGGCGGTGTTGGGGTAGAGGTAAACTTGGGTGGTGGTTGAGAAATGGTGGGAAGGCGGTCTTGGGAGGTGCGCCGATCGAACGCAATGGAGAGGTGAGCCGCGACTTGATCATATCTATCTCCTCGGATTCGTCGCCACGGGAACCGTCTTGGGGTCCTCGTCTCGCATCGTCGGCCGTCCGAGTTGCAAGTCACAGTCTGTTATCCACTCGACTATAGGAGACGATCAACTTCCGTGCTTTTCCGGGGAGATTCAGCTAGAGCGGCGGATGACGAGCGGATAGAACCCGATGGAAGACTGGACTGTACATCCCCCGCGCTAGTGAATCCTGCGAGGCCCCGCCAAAGCTGAAGCAGAATGAGATCAGGTTGAACGGCGTATCGTGCTCGTCCATAAGTATCATCCCTCAGGTACGTCTCCCTCTGCCGTGGTATCCCCATCACTCATCCACCATGTCCATCATAGACGGCTTTCAAGACATACGCAAAGTCCTCATCGCAAACAGAGGCGAAATCGCATGTCGGATCATCAAGTCCTGTCGTCAACTCGGCCTCACAAGCGTCGCTCTCTACTCCCAAGCGGATAGGTCGTCCCTGCATGTGAGGGAGGCGGATGAAGCCTGGTTGTTGCCGGGAAAGGACCAAGAGGCGTATATCGACGGCGACGCAGTGTTGGAGATTGCGAAGAAGACCGGAGCGAATGCCGTCGTGCCGGGATACGGTAAGTGGTTGTTATAGTAATCACGACCCGTACTGAACCCTAACCCGTCTCCAGGTTTCCTCTCCGAGAATGCGGAATTCGCAGAGCAGGTCGAGCAGGCCGGATTGGTTTGGGTTGGACCCTCGGCCAGCGTGATTCGCCAGTTTGGGCTGAAGCACACCGCGAGGGAATTGGCGATCGCTGCGGGAGTAGGTCGTATTGGATCCTGCGTTTGTCGCCCTGTCTGATGATGTTTTCAGGTACCCGTCGTCCAAGGGACCGATCTGTTGTCGTCTGCTGAAGATGCATTACAAGCAGCTGAGCGTATAGGATATCCTGCAAGTCGCGTCCGCGTCCAATTCCCTCACTGCTGACTACTTCCCACAGATCATGCTCAAAGCCACGGCCGGAGGCGGCGGCATGGGTCTCCAGATCTGCGAATCCCCCTCCGAAATCCACGCCGCTTTCCAATCCGTCACCGACCGCGGCACATCCCTCTTCAAAAACGCATCAATGTTCATGGAGAAATATATCGCGAAATCGAGGCATGTCGAGGTCCAGGTGTTTGGGAACGGGAAGGGTGGTGCCGTGCATTTCAATGAGAGGGAGTGTTCGGTCCAGAGGAGGCATCAGAAAGTTGTCGAAGAATGTCCTAGTCCGTTCGTGGAGAGGACCGAGGGTGAGTATGCGTGCGGTTCGGGTCGGATGGTGACTGATAGTTGTTCGCGTAGGATTGAGGGAAAAGATGACGTCGTGTGCGGTCACGCTGGCAAAGAGTGTCAACTATGGCAGCGCAGGCACAGTCGAGTGAGTGATGTCTTCGTTTCCCGAGGACGTCGCTGATCGGCCGCGTTGTAGATTCCTCGTGGACGACTTGACGGGAGAATTTTACTTTTTGGAAGTCAAGTAAGTAACGCGCACAATCCTCCCCCCCGACGTGCCAGCTGACTTGGTCCCTCCCCAGCACCCGTCTCCAAGTCGAACACGGCATCACCGAACAGACACACTCGGTAGACCTCGTATCGCTCATGCTCGAACAAGCCGAAATGCAAGCTCGTTCGCCGCAGGGTGGACTCGATATCGACGCGCTCGCTCGACTGCAAAAACCCGCACCAGTGGGATACGCCATCGAGGCCCGAGTGTATGCAGAGATCCCATCGAGAAACTTTGCGCCTTCGCCTGGTCTGCTGCAGAACGTCGAGTGGCATGTCGCGGATGGGGTCCGAGTTGATACCTGGGTCACGTCGGGGACCAACATTTCGCCATATTACGATCCGATGATCGCGAAAGTGATCGTGTACGATGCACAGTCACACGACAACGCCGTCGAGAAGATGATGGCCGCGTTGACGAGGAGCAAGGTTCAAGGCTGTCCGACGAATATCCAGTATCTGGCAGCGATCGTCGATGCCAAAGCGTTCCGAAAGGGAGATACCACTACTGCGTTCCTCACCAGTGAATCGTTCCACTTTACGCCCTGCACCATTGACGTCGTTTCCGCGGGGACCTACACGACCGTGCAAGACTGGCCGGCGCGGCTTGGGGTCGGAAACGGAATTCCAGAAGCAGGACCGATGGATTCGCTGTCGTTCCGGTTGGCAAACATTATCGCTGTTAACCCCGAAGGCATGGAGGGGCTCGAGGTCACCCTCGTCGGCCCAGAGCTAAAGTTTAACGTTGCTTCCATCATCGCCGTTACTGGAGGAACTATCGACATCTCTATCGATGGGAAACCTGCAGACATGTATACTCGGCTACATATCCCGGCCGGAGCGAAAGTCAAGCTGGGGACGGTCAAAGCAGGCTGTCGAAGCTATATTGCCATTAGAGGTGGGCTGCCCGCCGTTCCGGCTTACCTCGGGTCAAAGAGCACGACGTCGACCTTGGGACTCGGAGGGTATCAAGGGCGACAACTCGCTCCGAACGATTCTTTGGATCTGGATCCGAAATCGGAAGAGTGGGCAAAGCACCACGTCGCGGGATCGGTTCCGGCACGCCTTCGACTGGACAGGTTTTTCGAAAAAGATTGGACGTTGTATGTCATGCCTGGTCCCCACGATGAGCCCGAGTTTGTCACCGAGAATGGCAAGTCTCTCTCTCACACGTTCTCTGGCATGAGCTGACGTCTTTCGCAGATCGCAAGATTTTGTACACCACCCGCTGGCAAATCTCGCACAACGCTACTCGAAGCGGGTACCGACTTCGAGGGCCACGGCTGGACTGGGCGCCGGTGACCGAATTCAAAGAGTCTGGATCGCACGGGTCCAACATTATCGACGAGCCTTATGTTTTGGGTTCGCTAAACTTTAACGGTGATGATGCCGTTCTGCTTCCGCTCGTAAGTGCGTTCTGTGAGCAAGGCGTTCTCAACTGAGTTTCTACCTCATAGGACGCTCCAATGGCTGGCGGTTTGGCTACAACGACAACAGTGGTTCGTGCCGATCAGTGGCGGATGGGCCAATGCCGTCCGGGCGATACCATACTCTTCAAAAGGATCACCTGGGAATCTGCCTTGATTATCAGGCAGCGTACAGAAAACTTTATCGAACAAGTTCGAGGTGTGGTATCCGGCAACGTAGATGCAGCTGCCGTCGAGCCGTTGGACATCAGTGTTGGCGACGAATGGGATGAAACGATCCTGCAGGAGATACCGGCGGATGAGCAAAGGGGTACTGTGCTGGTCAAGTACAGACAGGTATGTCGCAGCGCGGAAACCCTTTGCCATATCTGACCTTTCGACCTTTTTCCAGGGCGGAGACTGCAGCATTCAGGTGACGTACGGTCCGATGACGGCCGACATTATGACACGTTCCCACATCCAGCAAGTGACGGCTCGTATCAACGGAAAGACGATCGATGGCTTTGTGGCGGTCACGAATACGACCCGAGGTGCGTTCCAAGCTTTCACGCGGATGGTTCGTAGCTGATTTCCTACTCCCTATAGCCTACAATGTGCAATTCGATCCCCTCCGAATCACCCAAAAGCAACTGCTGCAAAAACTCGTCGATCTGGAACAATCCGTCGCCGCCAATTTCGAGCCGCTGCCGAGTCGGATCTTCAAATTTCCAATCTTGCTCGACGACCCAGTCTCGAAAGCTGCTGTTGCCGACTACGAAGCGACGGTGCGAGACTCTGCCGTGTACTTGCCGAGTAACATGGACTATATCGCCAAGGCGAATGGGGTAAAGGACGCCGAGACCGCTGCCAAGTCGTTTGTTGCTTGTCCACAGTAAGCATTTTGCGAGGGCGCAGATGGTCGGGTTGCAGGCTGACGCGTTCTTGCTGCTATAGGTTGGTCGTCGAGGTCAGCTTCTTGGCGGGAACTCCCCTGTTATTGCCTCTGGATCCGAGGTTAGTCCGTGTTCATCGTTGCCATTGCACGGCACTCACAGGTCCTCTTCGTGATAGGCTCATCTACGTGGCGCAAAAGTACAATCCGGTCAGGGCGTTTACGCCCGAAGGAACTGTTGGTCTTGGTGGGCCTCTGCTAGTCAGTGAGTAGTTTCGGAACTTGCGGTAAGCGAGGAGATGAGCACATACTGACTATTTTCATAGTTTATCCCATGGCGTCTCCCGGTGGTTATCAATTCTGCGGTCGTACTATCGCGGCATGGGACGTAAGTCCAGCACACCTTAGCTCGTTGATCTTCGACTAACACAGCCTCCTCTCAGGCATATGCTGTCAAGCCGGGTTTTGTCAAGCCATGGCTGCTGAACAACTTTGATCAAGTCCAGTTCTACGAAGTGGATCAAGCCGGGTTCGACAAGTGTTACGAGGAATTCAAGACTGGCCGCTTCCACTTTGAAGTCGAAGAGACGACGTTCGATCCGGCCGCACACAAGGCGTTCCTGCAGTCGATCGAAGCCGAGACGAAGCAGTTTATTGTCGGAAGAAACGCTGCTGGTAAAGCCGAAGGAGAGCGGGAGAATGA
The DNA here is from genome assembly GCA_025758675.1 of Naganishia antarctica. Taxonomy (NCBI): domain Eukaryota; kingdom Fungi; phylum Basidiomycota; class Tremellomycetes; order Filobasidiales; family Filobasidiaceae; genus Naganishia; species Naganishia antarctica. Next base: position 19,180 of record JANGFJ010000123.1, on the reverse strand, counting down.
ATTGTTGGCGGAATGGAGGGAGAGAAAGTTGGCAGAGGCTGAAGAGGATACCGGGTCTGCGGATGTTGAAGATGGTAGGTGTTGTCAGGTGAAGTGTCGTTCAGAGACTGATCTGTCCACAATAGGTGCTGTTCTGCTCGACCTCGTGGCGCCCATGACGGCCAGTCTGTGGAAGATACTCGTAACCGTCGGAGAAGCTGTAAAGACTGGACAAACGTTGGCGATCCTGGAGGCGATGAAGATGGAGATCCGTACGTCCTCGGGCCGTGCTTTTGTGACCATTTTTCTGACCGACGTTCGGCCCTCCTAAAGCCGTTCGAGCGGACGAAAGCATGCACGGATGCATCGTGACGAGAATCCAGGGAAAGACAGGCGGATTGTTTGAACCTGGTCAGACGATTATGAGCCTCAAAGCGTGAGGGAGAGGTGCGGGATAACAGTCTGTGTAAAACTAGTTGTATTGGACGAAAAGCAGTTGATGAATAGATACTTTATCCGTTTGACCCGACCCGAACCCGAATTCGAATGGGCGCTCGTGTCTCGGAGGAGAGCGACGGGATTTGTTGGTAGTCACCACGGAATCACTGCAGTATTCTTATTTCTCATGTTATTTCAAGTCCGTCGCTCTTCGTGCCTCTTCCCACCCATCTCGCCACCATGTTCAAGAACCTCTTCCGCAGAGAGGCGTCCCCCAGTAGACCCGTGCTGACAACGACGGTCACCCTGCAAAACGAACTATGGGTCATCCATCCACCGGCCGATCGCGACGCCCAGCCCTCTGCCAACCTTGGCGACGACACCATGCTCAGCGGCGTCGCCACCTTTGTCAGTGACGGGACCGTATCACTGTGGTGTGTCCGCGTAGCCCTTGTCCTGCAGTATAGCTATCGAATTCCCGAGCCGAACCGCTGGAAACAGGCGGTACTATACGAACAGGGACAGACGTTTGAGCATCCCCATGATGCCGTCCAGGTATTCTCGATCGAGGACGGCAAGCTCATCAAGCGACAGATCGAGTTTGGGATCCTCCTCCCACGGAACCTTGCGACGTACGATCACCTGCCGCATGCCAAAATCGTTCCTCAGATACGAATCACGGCAGAGTTTAGCAAGAATACGTGGTCTGCGGCGGCGCTCGCTGCATTACCGCGGCCGCCTCCAGTGTATGTCGACGGCGAAGAGGGGAGGTTGATTGCGGGAAGGCGGTTCATCAGTGAGAGCTGGCGAGGAGGATCTGTGTTGATTGGTAGGGAAGGTAAGTTATCTGGAATTTATCGCCGAGACGCGGTAATGCCAACGTTTTGCGGCCCTAGGTCCAGAGGAAACCGTCGACTCGACCTCCCTACTACCGTCTTCTTCATCCCACATGTCGCAAACGTGGATCAAGAACTTTGCCTTGGCTGCAAATCCAGATCCGACAGCGGGCCCTCGAAATCTTCGGCTTCACAAGGGCGGCGTTGAAGGAGGCATAGGCGAGTGGAAGCTGTATATGTGGAGTGACTCGGTAAGAGGTGACATCCACGTTATTTTTGATATTCACTGAAGATATTCACTGAATGCGAATCCTCTAGTTCTCTGTCGGTAGCTACATCCTTCCTCGAATAGATTTCAGTGACATGTCTCCGCGCTGCAATATATACAGCGTTCAACTTTCCCTCGTTCAAACATACTCGGTAGTTCCGATAGAAGAATTCACCAGTGGCCAGTACGACCCTGAAGATCATCAGCACCCTTCCGAGACATTTTTGATGTACGCCGAGGGCAATAAACCATCAACGAACCGTCCGGGAAAGCAAGATCCGACTTTGTGGCGAGGTTCTGCAAACCGCGGGGCGGCGTCACGGACGGATCCACCGCCAAAGGACAGCTTTTGTTGGCAAGGGAAGAAAGTACGACTGCCGGACGATGCAGCGATACGACCGACGACTTCTGCAGGGTGAGTTTCGTTGATACAATGGTTTCTACGCGTGCTGAGGCATTTACTGTGCTTTAGGACAAATACACCAATACGCATCAAACACAAGCTGGTCGTCAAAGTATACTTTTCGGTCGCGGGAGAAACGTTGTCCGGGGAAGCCCTTGAAGGAGAATCGGAAGATGTGGGAGATTTGCGAATGTTGCTGGTCAACCTGCCAGAGCTGTTACCATCCGTGAGCGCGTCTCTGCCGTGGAGCTTTGTATAGCAAGCTGAACGCCCGACTACACGCAGTGCTGCTGTGTCGCTGAATGGGTACACTTGCCTGGCTGTGAGTAGCGATGAGGCCCCACTCACCACGATGTCTAACAGCACTTTCCATAGACGAAGAGTCGATGAACAAAAAAGGGGACTCTGACGTTCCCGTCTGCGCCTGTTGCTACAACACTCAAGACTTTCCCGAATGCAGCTTTGAGCAAGCTTTCCCGCCACAATCTGCGGCGAGAGCGCAACCGGACAGCGTGAATCTGGCGTTGTCGACGCGGAGCAAGACTCCGGCGAGTCAGCCGTCATCAGATTCGAGAGCGGGAAGGTGATAGGGCAGATAGACCAGCGGTAGATACCAGATAGATCAGAAGACCGAGGACTGTAGTTTTTCGGTGGCCGACGATTGATTCGGGCTGGTGGACCGGCGACGAGTTGATGACCTCACCTTTTCGAGTCTCTGATTGAGAATCATACTATCAGCATCTTGCCGCCATCCATTCTTGCGCTGACCCGACCCAGTCATGAGGTCGCCATTGATGAATGCCCAGCCCAATGCTCGACCACGGGTGGCATTTCGCAAAGCCTTCCCGACAACTCGTCTCGACCGAGATACGTCTGCAAAGCGACCTGATCATCATACCCCCGTGCGTTGTGTCCAGCCAGCGATGTCGGACCAGCAGCGGATCACACCAGAATCTGCTCTACGGCGGGGCCTCCCTGTGTTTCCCGGCTCGACCGTTGGCAAAGTTGTGATCTGGTCGATTCGTACTGTGTTGGAAGTGCATTACCGGGCACAAGGCGTGCTGTTCAAACAAGTATAGAGATTTCGACACAAAGGCGGGGTGATGATAGGGCCAACATACAGCAAAGACATTCAGCTCATCACGAGGCAGATCAATGCGCGATACGGTTGCCGAAAGATAAATTTGCAGGTGATTATGACAATGACACTCAGAGCTCCACCCAGCGAATCCAAAGCGAAGATCAGCTGTGGGATCGTTCAAGTCTGCGGCTCGCGAGCTTAAACACATGCGAAGACCGGAACCGAGACCGACGTGACAAGGGATGCGATGAATATGCGCGAAATTTATCCAGCATAGCACAGCGCGAATTCAATCTCCGAACGAGCAGCCATCCCGCACCCTAACCCCCGCTCACCGCCCACTAACACCCGCCGCCGTCTTCCGACTCATACCCAACAACCCCGACCCCGGCTTGATTTCCTTTTTCCCCGGCCCCGCCGCCGCCGCTGTAGCCGCCGCGGCCAACCCCCCGGCATGCGCAAGCTGCCACTGCGCATGCTCGCGTTTCGCCATGTTGAGTAGGAGATATTCGTAGCGTTGTTCAAGGACGCGCTTGAAAGCGCCTCCTCCGGAGCGACGGCGGAGACGGCGGTCGTATGCTGTTTTGACGTCGTGGATTGTTAGTTGGTCGGGAATCTCGGGAAACTGGTAGACAGTTCCGGGGGTGACGGCGGTAGATGGTGGATCGGGAGAGGATGAATGTGATGTGTCTGGTACTGGACTTCCGGTTTCGCTTTTTACCGGCGGCGCGATGTCCTCTGGGGCGACGGATTTCACCCTCTTTGCATGTGGATTCAGGCCGGACGGGATGGCAGCCGGGAATCCCGTCACTGCGCGTTTTCCGAGCGGGACGGGCGATCCTGGCGTGCTCGCGAGACTGGTGGCGATCCTGGACGGAACAGGAGACCCCGTGAATTCCGGCGGCCCTTCTGAATCCTGTCGACCGTCAAGTTTACGTTTCTTCTTCGTGATTAGATCCGCCGTCGGTGTTTTCGGAGACGCAGCGCCCGGCCCACCGCCCAACATCCACGCTTTACGTTTCCTGCCGATACTTCGCGTGAGTTCTTGCGTCATTTGCTGTGCCGAGCGTTGTTCTTCGAGTTTTCGCGCGTTGGCTTGTTGTGCTGCTTTGGAGAGGGTTGGAGGTTTTGGACCAGTCGCGGCTGCGGCTGATTTCTTCTTGGCGAGGCTTCCGGGTGCGATGAGGGAATCGTCTGCGGCGGCGGAAGGAGTGGCAGGTGCGTCCGCCGAGGGTTCTGGAGGGGCGGGACCTGGCGTCCCCGGAAGCTGCCTCGCCTCGGGCTGATCGCCCCGCTTTGCCCGCTCCTCATCCTCCTTCCAACGCTGCTCAATCTCCAACTTTGCGCCCTTGACCTGCCTTCGCCATTCCTGATCGTGCGCTGCGACGGCCCTGAACTGTTGTTGCGCGTCTGCCCAGGGGGAGTCGATGAATTCCATATCCCACATCGGGGTGTCGGTCACGGTCGACGACGGATCGCCCCCGACGGCCTCTTTCGCTTCTGTCACCAACGCACGACTCCAGGTTGGCGCGTCCCGCGGAAACGAGTTGAGCACCCGATGGTCTTTGATCTTTCCCGCGTCGGCCGCGAGTTGGCGCAGAAACTCGGTCACGGTCAGATCAGCGTATTGCGCGGGACGGATGTTGTCCGGAGCGCGGACGCGGTAGTGTGAGCCTAGGAGGGGAGGTCAGCACGGATAGGAGATGTTCGGCCATCAAACACCTCCTCTCGCGTAATCGCGAATTCTGAAACGCGCGCCTCCTATCGCCTCGTTTGGTCTCCCTTCTTTTTCAGAAGCAGACAAGACGACTAGCGAGGATTCGTTGATTGATGGAACAATGGATTTCGTGATTTTCCGTATTCATCAATCCTGATTTGATGAGAATTCGCGAACGTTCCTGCGCGTGTGATTGCGCGATGGCTTGCGACGGATTGTCATCGCAGCGCTCGTTCGTTCGGCGTTCTCTTCCGCGTAATAGTCTCGTCCGTCCTACGACGGACTCAGACTCGGACTCGAGGCGAACCGCCCACGGCGTCCTAGCTCGCGGCGTGATATTCTCGCTGCGCTCGTCGCTCCGGTCCTCACGCCTCGTCGACTCACACGTCTGCTGCTGCCGCTCCCTCGCCATCTCATCCGGAAAAACCCTCCCCCTCACCCGCATCCTCTCCGCCTGATACCTCTGCATCGGCTGTACCACCTGCGGTCGACTGTTCGGGACGGCGGAGGGGAGCGCGCTGTGTGGTGTTGATGGTGACGGGATGGAGGTGTACCCCGATGGCGGAGCGTTGAGGTTTGGTGTTGTCATGGTGATGTGCGTATGACAGGATCAATTGGGATAAGGATGCATATATGATAGATGATCCGACTTGATGCATCATCCCCGTCGCCGCTGTCGATCACCGGCGGCCGAAATCGCGTTCCTATCAGCCAACTTCCTTTATCCCTTCCCCTGCAGGTATATCCTGCTGCACCCCTTTTACCACATCCAGGCTATATATCATGTCCGTTCTAGGGGTTGCTGTTCCGCGAATGATGTCGCTCCCTGCAAAAACCAACCGCGATGGCGCGAAACCAGGATGAAAACGGTATCCTTCGAGGGAATGCGGATCCCACTCATAAAGTCAAACGGTGTGTACTTCTCTCACACGTCCTTCTGGGGATCTCTATGCTGAATCCGTGTCATAGGAAACCGCTGCCATCTAGATCTGAATTTGAATCCAATCGTATCAAGTTAGGGACGCCTCCTTCCCGCCGCGAGCTACATCGTCCTAAACCGCAGCGCCCTGGAGAATTCGTCAGTGGTACGCTTGTAAAAGACAAGAACAAGGAATCGGCAGCTAGATTGCTGGAGAGGCAGGCTTCCATCACTGCTGCAGCGGAGAGGGACAGGTATGTATTCCTCTTACGGTTCTTGGTGCGGGAATTGTATGCTGACACGTGATACAGGAATCGGCTGTTATCCGCTTTTGAGCCTCTTGCGGTGGGAACGCCGCCTTGTTCTGACATGTTGCGCCATCCCGCACCGCTGCGTCCTGAGCAGTTATGGGATGGTAGAATCGCGAAACATGAACCTGAAGGCTCGGTGGCGACGCGCATGACGAGGCAGGTCATTGAAAAGGAGAGGAAGGAGAGGAGGGAAGCTAGGGAAGCCAGAAGACCGGAGAAGAAAGCGAGCGCACAGGAGGCGGAGAGAAAGGCGAGCGAGTTGGGAAAGGAGGTCGAGCAACAGCAGGCCGAGTTCGATTCAGCGTATGTATTGCGTTTCTCTTTCTGTTATCATCCACGTACTCACTTTTCATCCTGCGGACAGCTCTCTACCTCGAGAAGAAACATCGGCCGAGAAGACCTCTGTTGGCGTCAACGATGGCCCTGGTCCTCCGATGATGGATGTTTCTGCAGTCGATGATACAGAGCTTGCGTATGCGCTGGAGGATGCGGTGCCGGATGATGCGACGTTCCAGATCCGGGAAGGCAATGGCGGGACGAAGAAAAAGCGGCGAAAGCAGCGAGAGGACGTTATTGAGGACCCTGCGGTAGACAGATTTCCGTCCGTGTCGTAAGTCCCTCAAAGATACTTTTGCCTTCTTACACTGACACGCCGTTCCACAAAACAAGAACCGTCGCGCAAGACGTCACTGACGCATTCGGCCGTTTTTTCGACCGATCGTTCGTTTCTCCTCTTGAATCCGGTTTCGATGGCGGCGGAAGTAACGACAGGAGAGCATGGGCGGCAGCTTCAGAGTATGGGCGAAGATCCGGATCGACACGAGCAGATGACGCGGCGGCATCAAAAAAAGCGCGCAACGTACCGCTGTCTGATACTCGAAACTATCCCATGGTACATGACATCCCTTCAGGAATGCCAGAGTCCATGTCAGCAACGTTCGAAAACGCGGAGGCACATGGATCGCCCATCGCAAAGGCGTGCGAGAGCCCTTTTGAATCGACGGGAGCCGAGGACTCGACGCCACGGAAAGGAGCGGGCAATGTACTACTGTCTGACGTCCCTCATGGCTATGGCATCGTACATCATCTCCCTCCAGGAGCGCAGGCCATGTCAGCAACGTTCGAAAACGCGAGGGAAGAAGACTCGGGGGAAGTAACTCTACCACACCGTCAGGGAAAGGGAACGCAGTCGGAATCTTCCAAAGAAGCCGATCCGCAGCCGTTCCGGGCGTTTCCTCCCGACCCTCCGTCCAGAAAGACATTCCAGAATGCCTCTTCTGGTGAAAAGAAACTTTCGTTGTACAGGACGAACGACAAATATGATATGGAGGATAACGACCGTCCAGTTGAACCTCGGCCCGAGGTTGACTTGAATCACCCACTGTCAACGGATCGTGATCAAACTGGGACTGACCACAATAATCATTCCCAAGAGCCCTTGTTCGTTCAACCCACACGCACCTTGGAAGGTAATGGTGCTCTTAAAAACCCGCTGAGTGGCTTCGGCGAGAAACGCAGACAAACGGCAGGCTCGACAAACCCGTTGCGAGAGCCGACACCTACCGTCGAAGCGGATGCTTCAGCAAATGTCTCAGCAGACTTTGCGGGCGGACCTGGTGTTGGCAGAGGTCGAGCGTTCGGTCAGAGGCCACAAGGGCGCGAATCTCCTCCTTTACAGCAGCAATCAGAGATCCCTTTACAATCCTCTCTGCCACCTCAGTCTGAATCGAAAAGACGCGCCGATGATGCCCCAAAGCAAGAGACCGCCAGCGAAACTGAGGACGACCCCGAGAGACATACAAGCTCCGAGGCGAGACTTTCGAAACTTCCATCAGAACCTCGTGCCTCCGGAGAGTCGCGGAAGTCATCAGATGATGTTCTTGACGGATCGGCCTTGGCATCTCTTAGACTTGATCGGAGGCGACCCAACCGCAAGAGAGAGCATCCAAAGAAGCATGTTACCGAGGGAGACTCGTCCAATGTTCCGCACGACAACCGGTAAGACTCCACTTTCGTGTCATGAGATTTGCATCGTCTACTGATCACTACACCTCTCAGCCCTAGAACAGACAACGACAAGCGCGACTGGAGCCGGAACCGGATGAAAGAGTGGAAGGATGGTCGCACGATAAAGTTTGCAGACGAGGGGTATGTATAAAGCACTTGCGCCGCTCTGAATTTCATTGATCACCGTCCTTGTCTACAGGTCGCCCAAGACGTCGCCAAACACTGTTTCGCAGGACCAAGCTAGCGAGTTCTCATCACCGACGAACGGGTATCCGGCTCCTCAGGCGCCAACACCTTCACGCGGAAAAGCTCTGAGTATATCGCCCATCGCAGATGCCGACGAGGGAACCCTCGGATCGACACACCGTCGAAACCTGGCATCACCGCAAGGAGTGAGCATTCCACCAGTGCAAATCAACAGTCGCAACAACGACGTTCCCGTGACGAGACCATTACCAGAGCCGGCACGCACCGTTGAGACAAACTCGCTGGACGGATCTGATCTCGGTAGAGATCGGGCCTCCCGTCGTGAGAGGGGACGAGGGGTCGGTAAACCGCCAGAAATGCCTTTGCATCTTTCTTCACCATCTCAATCCCAGATCAAAAGGGGCGGCAAGGCAGAGTTAAACAACAGCACCGCCAGCGAGACCGAGGACGAACCCACCATCAGGGAAAAAAAGCTCGAGGCGGAACTGTCCGAACTCCCATCACAATCTCGTGCTTCGGGTGAGTCGCAGAAGGCATCAAAGGGAAAAACCATATTCGAATCGGATGGTAAACCCAGGGACGGAGAGAGGTCAGGAAGACCGAAGCGACGCGCACGAGATAGAGTCGATTCCGTGGGTAAAGAAGCTGGCAATCCGACAGATGAGAACCCCGGATCACCATCGAAAATCCAGTCACCCAGCAAAACAAAACGGACGTTGTCCCCTTCACCTGTTGATGCTAGAGAACTGCATCCCTCTGTGTCGCCGGATTCGCCAGTTGATCCCGTCGCAGAAGGCTTCTCCGCACCGGGGAATGTCAGCCCCCTTGATACGCCTGCTTCGCCATCCCGCTCCGACTCTCCCACCAGACCGCCGGCTTCTCAGCCTGTGTCTTCAGCAAAGGACACCAACCCTGGGCCAAAGTCGATCAAAGACAGGGTGATGCGCTTTTCTAGAAAGCTTCACCTAGATCCACGGATTCTTGCAGCCGTCGTCGTGGTTGTAATTGCGTTCCTTCTCACCCGCGAGTCTGGAGGGTCCAGCGCTGTTAGCATCGCCGGCGGTATCGCGATTCTGGCCGTTTGCGCTCTTCTCGGCGTATGGGCCTGGAAGCAAGGATGGCTAAGCCGGAACCCGAAAAGCGGAGACGGCGAAGTTGCCGAGGATGGAGAATCAGAAGAGAGACAGGCCGCGGACGAAGAACTTGATCGCCGTGCTGACCAGGCCCACGGGCTCGATGGTCATCCGAGTAGCCCCTCTCACCCTGATACGGACGTCACACCTTCCGATGAAGTGGAAGACCCGTTCAAGGATTTGGACCAAGAGGACGAACTTCTCAAGGAAGCCCATAGGCAAATAAAGAATCTTCTTCCACGCTCGCGCGTGCAAAGCGCAGCTCTTCCGGTATTTTACGACTTGCTACAAGCGCCATGGCAGGAGGCACATCCCGAATCGTTGCGTCGATTTCGCGAAGAAGCAAAAAGAGCATGGCGCAAAGATCCCGAGGCCAAATACAAAAGAGCCCTCAATCGCCTTGGTGCTATTGCGATTCAGCTATTTGCCGATTACCTCAGGCTGGAGGATAGAGCATACCTGTCTGCAGAACTGCTTCGAGTCGAGATGATGTCCGATCCTGAAGCGATTCGGATCTCCGCTTTTCCCGGCGAGAACTCTGACGTAAACTTCAAAATGTCCGAAGAAAAGGCCAACTGGGAAAAGGGGCTTCGAACGATCAAACAACTGCCATCCAAGTGGTCTGAGCTATTCCCCGGTGCAGCGATGCCGCCTATCGAGATTGTCGCTTGTAGGCCTCCCGCTGACTTTCAGTCGGATCAGTTCCAGTTCTTACGAGCATGCGCAAAAGAGCCTGGTCGAGTACCCAAAAGAGGTCGAGAGAGGTATGACAATGTCAAGAGACAATGGTTATCCTGCAACTCTCGGGGGATGCCTTTATCTGGACTGGGCAGCTTTTTTTCCGCCGCTCGGGTTGGGATGAGACACGGTATGATCCTTGACCTGTTCGAGATAGCCAAGCCGTCCCGTATCGTAATCGACTATGTACCTCATCGACACATGCAGTCGGAAGCGTTGGGCTGGGCCGGTATCAAGATGTCTACAAGGCTACGCCACGCATCGTGCTTCAAAGACGTCGAGAAAGCTTGCGCTGCGTATACACAGAAACATCAGCTTGATATTCTCGATCTCGGACCTTGTTTGCCGATGGCAGGAGGCATGGTGCAGACCGTCACCGAGCGACTTGCGGGAGATGTACACTTTGCGTTTCACGAAACTCGAACCCGCACTCTTCGCATCGCCCTCGAGCAAAGTGCAGATGTGAAAGTAGATGGAGTGTACGAGGCCCAGTGTCTCGCTGCGACTGTGTGTGATCCTAGTAAACGGATGTTACCAATGTTCACGCGTGACCGACCGGCCTGGCTGCTGCTGCACGTCAACAGCGGGAAGCAGATATCGGATTTCAAGGACACAGTCGAGGGGTACCTCTTTACGCGCGCGACGACGAGGAAGGCAAAAGATGACCTACTTGCGATGATGTCACGCACTGTGACGACGTCGGGGAACTCTATAAGAAGTACTCGGCTCTGGTCTAACGCTGAAATAGGTCATGCGGAGGATGCGTTGAATGCGGCTCGAGGGCGAAAAGGTGGGCATCGTTGATAGGCTAGGATTACTTCGTTCGTTATTTCGTTACAAGTCGTAGATAGCAGGAGGGTCGCAAAGTATACATGTCATGACCGCGCGTGTGATTTGGGACCGCCTCGGAAACGCTTCTAGGGATGTATGTGCTGAGTATTGTGTCGTCTAGCTTGATCGAAGAGGATCGTGGATGTAAGTTCCTAGACAGTCTGTAAGATATTCAATGTCTTAGCGATCTTTTTAAGACATGACAAGCAGTCAAAACAACCGCGAACGTACATCGTCATGGAAGTCCCAATTGCTGAGGAGATAAAACCAATCGTCAGCATCATGCGAGATCATCACCCCATCTCCACTCACGTCTTCTTTGGATTCGAGGGAGCATGCGCTACGTAGCGATCGTTTCCTTCCGGCCTGCGAGGATGTATTCTATTAGCCTACGCCGTCAAACACGAGCAGCCGCGTACCTCTCGAGTTTCTGGTTGGATGCGAGCATTGATTGCAAGGTGATGCAGACGCTCGATACCGTGAGGACTATTGTCGACAACGGCGGTTAGCAGCGTGAAAGGCATCGAAGGTCTTCCGTACCCGGCGACCATCCATTTGCTAACAGGAACAATGATAAGCTCGAGCCGACCGAAACGCATAAGGTTCATGTACCTAGTGTGCTTGCACATATGTGTCCGTTGCTGTAGATATGGGGATGTATTGGAACGCGATACTGCACACCCTCTATCGTACCCTCATAGAAGGTGACCTGTGACGGAAGAGAAACATCAACAAACGACGAAAGCTTCACCACATCATATCACTCGCCTGAGGCGGTTCTATAGGGTAACCCTGATCAAAGATAAACTTCAACGCAAACACCTGTCCCTCGTACAAACTCTCCCCCAAGATCTCGATCGAAAGGAACCAGGTCTGCAAGTCGTCCGCTTTGAGGAGGTGGATTCCGACGGGACTCTGTTCGTTCTTGAACGCCGTGAGCTCCTTGGCTGATGGGAGGAGGAAGCATCAGATTAGCGGGCGTGCAACCACGGCTCCGACATACCTAGACGCCTTGTTCCGAGGGTTGCAGACATGTCCCTTCGGCATGGACACGGTGAAGTATACAAATACTGATTGATATTTCAGGTGGATGATGCCTGAACCGTGAACGATGATCACGCACTCAAGTATTTGCATCCGAGATTGCCTCAGGAATGGACATTGAGCGAGACGAGTCCGCCTTCGCAGTGTGAACTTGTAAATCTGGAGCTGTCAATTAAAGTAGGTTGTTGATATGCATAGGTGTCGTAACACATGCCAGCAGATCAGCTATCCCTGCTACGGCTTCGTGCAAAGACGCAATGAGAGCTACACCCCAGCGCCATCCAACACCTCGGACCCACAACGCCTGAGACGCCGACGAGCGGCGGACAGGGGCGCAGGGGCCACGCGAGGCGACGTGCGACGGGCAGGTGGGCGGGGCATTGGCAGGCAAAGGCTGAAGCGGCGGAGGCGCAAAGGGCTGCCGGGCAGCAGGTGCAGGTGCAGGTGCAGGTGCAGGTGCAGGTGCAGGTGCAGGTGCAGGTGCAGGTGCAGGTGCAGGTGCAGGTGCAGAGGAGTAGTTGGTGGTGAGTTGCGTCTTGGGGGACCGTCAGATGGCGTGCTGATGCGTTGCGTGGGGGTAGGAACCATTTGTCAATCGAGGCGAGGAAACAGCGTGGGCTGCAGTGGGATGATAATACCGAGATGTGAGTCTCTTGGTTGTCGGTGCGTCGGAAGAGGCTGATTCCTGTGCGTAGGTCTCAAGTCGATCGTAGGTCTGCGTTGTATTACCAGTCTACGAGGTCACCGCCGGCCTCGCCGATCGCCCCGGACCCGAGGTTTATGACAAGCCCGCAAAATTGGCGACTGGTACGGGAGGTTTAAAGGGGTCGTGTACGCGAGCTCAGGCGTGTGAGGTCACTGTCTAGTTGGTGAGGGGGAAATCCGCGACCGCGAGGCGTGCGACGAGTGCTCTCCGTAAAAGTTTCATTCTCTTTCGCCTTTCCTATGCATAGACCCGATAGATTGCTGCGATTTTGTCGTCGCTTTATCTTTATCTACTGTTTCTACCGGTACGTTCACGCACCGAAAGTTCTTTTTATACCTATATGAACATGAAATGAACACCTTGAAACCAACACGAGTGGAACGGCCGTCAACATCTTCTGCCGCACAGAATTTAGAGGTGGAAGCCGTGTAAACTGACCTGTTCTGCAGTCAGTGAAAGTCCCTTGCTTCCTGGCTTCTCGTCGCCCGATTTATCCGTGTAATACTGGAAGACAAGGTCATTGTCATCCGCTGCACCGTCAGAGTAAAATAATCACTTCTCGGGAATCAATTAGGGTTGCCCCTTTGAATTCGCGGACTGTAGCTCTCCTTTTGTTCGACAGCTGGTTTCCCGGAAAGAAGCATAGGTGTCAAGCGAAGGTCTCGCGAGGAAAAGAGGAGGATGATTACTTGCCTCGACGTAGTGCTCTCCATTTTCGTTGACAAGAGCCTCCTCTGCGAACGACGAGCAATCAGCCTGTCTTTTTGCAGACCAATAACAGCAATGCACTATTGACGGACTTTGTTCGTAATCCGGATCTGAGGTCTTTCCCACTTTACGTTTCTTGGTGGGTGGCTCTTCGGCTTGTACATCCTCTTGATCAGCCTATTTCTCAAAGAAGGGAATCGTGAGAAACTGCCCCCGGGAGCGTCGCGCGACTTCCTGGCCGAGCTGGGAACTCTTCCTCCTTGGGAACTTGCTGTACATCTTCCTGTTGGTAGACTTCCCCCTCGTGCTTGACATCTTCCTCGGCCTTGAAATGACATTCTTTCTTCACATCTTCGTCATCGGATTCATCTTTGACCGGGGCTGGCATATTTGTGCACAAGCGGGTTTAAGGAGTTTGAAAGGGGCGTGTTATGTAGACGATAATCGTCGGCCACCTGGACGCTACTGATGTACTGATGCAGCTGATGATGGCGTCAATGTTGTTCTACGGTGATTCGCGCAAGGTACCAAGAGGTACCGTAATCAAGAAGCCGATTTGATCGTGAATTCGGTCTGGAAGAATTCTCCATTGGTGGCTGTTATGATTTGCTCGCCCGTTCACGACATTAATGCATCTAGTGATCGGCACCATAAGCTTTCGACAATCGCGATGTATATGCATGTTGACATGAAGCGAATTATCCTCTATCCTCAATCCTCAATCGACCACCTCGAAAGTCTTCAGCAACAAGTACCGTCTAGTCGGATCCCTCAGTCGGCTACGATACTGTCTCGCGCCTCTGTGACTGGCAAAGCAATACACCGAGCTTCTCCGGGTGAACAAGATGTCCACGTCGACCTCGAACGTAGATGGCGTAACATATGCTGGCAGATATGACGGCGCCAAGGGAAAGAAGGGTCGGGAATACGAACTGGTCGGGACGGAAGAAAATAATGGTTGAACCGTAGGACAAGAGTTCGAAAGCGTTCTGCCATGCGGCTTCAACAGACGAGAAAGCTCCGCGGCTCTCCTCTTCTATATCCTGTCGGCACGTCAGCGAGCGTCAAGATAAAACGATTATCGACATACCTCTTGAAGAATAAGCTGGACACACAAATCGAACCCCCGAAGTCCAACGCGACTGAGTACTGTTCCAAGTACTAGACCACTTGCCGATACCAGCGGGAGATGTTTGAATGCCACAAATACAGCGGTCCCACTCGCCAGGCTGATCACCTGCCACGAGCTAAGCCATAAGCCAGCTCTAGCTGAACCCAGTGTCGCCATGAGCCACGGTGCAACCCATGTGGCCAGGACTTCGAAACCGACGCTGAGTGTCCGCGCAACGGCGATCTGAGTTGAATCGTAACCAGCCGATAGAAGGTACGTGACCATTTGGCCGGCGAAGCTCAGGACAGTGAGATAGAGTAGCGCTCCAGCGAACGATGGCAAGAAAGCGGCGTGATGTACGTAGAGAGCGAAGTCCTTTCGTATCTTCTCCACAGCGCGTCTAACTCCCGTCGAACTGGGGGAAACTCGAGTGAAGGGTTGTGGCGGCAGGCGCAGCTTTGGTCGCTGTAGAGGGGGACACAAGTGATAGACATTTGCGATGGCGAAATATTCGGGCAGAAGCGAAATAACGTTCGTGCCAAGATTGACAACGATGGCGAGTTTAGTCGAATACCCGTCAAGAAGGGCGATGAACAGAGGACCAAAAAGTTTACACAGCAAATCGATGCGGCGCATCTGCGCGTTCAAGGCTGGCAGAGACTCTGGGTCTTCTTGAGCCGCGGCAACGACCTATCAAATCAGCGGAAAGGTCGATCAGTAGGCGATGATGATTATAGGTTGAAGGATTTGATGTAAAGTTCGATGTGAGCACACAGGTCAGATGCGGAGAAGACAGAACGAATTGCCTTACCCAGTCCCTTTCAACAGATATCAAGTTGAGGATGGCGCACACCTTCTCTACACAGGCAAGAACAGCGAGCGCGCTAAGCATGTAGATGCTGCTTGAAGATTGCTTGGAAGAGGCATCGTTCATGAGATAGTAAAAGACGGCACAGGAAGCGGCCACAGAGATGCGTTGCCCGACTGTGTTTGAGGTTAGCTATGTGTTTCAATCACCGCGGTAGAGGAAGTCTCGATGGATACTCACCGATGGAAAGCCTCACGACCTGCAATCGCTCTCCAACATCAATGTAATGACCGATTGGTGACGCAAAGACGATGGCCGACAGCCCTCGAATAAAGGCATAGAGCGACATAGGCAGGAGTGTCCCTGGGAAAATGGTGGCGAGATACAGCACTGCTCCGAATTCGAAAACGCGGGAGTTCCAGGTGGAGAGGAAGTGTGAGAGGTAGATACGGCGAGCGATGGCTGGTGAGACAAGAAACGGCTCTGGCGCATCCGACGATATGCTCGGCGTAGACCCATGGCTGCGTTCATCGATATCCGGGCTGGACGCGTCCTCGAGAGGAACGTACGACATGATAGATTGCTGAAGTACCGATCACGATACCTCGAAAATGGATATTGGGAGATGCAGTGGTTGACAAGAGCATGACCTCTGATACGAGTCGGACGATGATGACAATTAGCAGCGCGGGATCAAAAACTGTAGAGAAACCGGGCGCCGCGTTGTAAAGGAAGGTGGTAACTGGGTTGGGGCATCTTAAAATCACTAGCCAAAACGTTATGTGCACGAGCCAAAACGTTATATTCACGAATTCAACTAAGCGCAAATTGTACGGAGCCGATGTCCAAGATGACAAAGCTCGTACTTTCCGAAACGGTCACAGCGGGCAGGAAGCGCGTATATTAGTGAAAAGGATCTGTGCCAGTGCGCGCTACCGAGCTTCATCCGGGCGCTGAAATCCGTTTCAACCTCCTCCTATAACCCTAACCCCATGCGCTGAATCACAACTATCATTCATGCAAGCTGACGCACAGGGAGACCTCGAGTCCTGCATAGACATAGAGGAGTAACCCAGGTTGAAATGAATACGTGAATCTCGCCTTCCGATCACAAGCTAACAAGGAATCCAGTCGCCAGAGACCAGAGTAACAGCTTGCCATTCCCAGACCGCTTGCATCGCTGCCCAGAGGTCGTCGGGCGTTGTAGGCTTCCCATTTTTCCCTCTCCCTCTCTCCTGGGGGTTGAGCTTGCAATTGCGGTGCTGGTTTCATCATTGAAGGTCCACGTTGAGAATCGGCACCACCCGATACAGCGAGACACGATGACACTCCTTACCTTCCGCTCTTTCTGCCTTGCCTTGAAAACTGTAGTCTACGGGCAAGCTCTGTTAAGGACGACAGGTTTCTGATGTTCCAGCATCAGCTCAATATATTGTGCCATAGCATAGGTTAGGGCCTTAGGCTTACTATAGCCTTGATCTGAAACACAACCAGGAGGTCCCGAAGCATAGCAGATAGCGAGGGCAAGAGCCTGTCTATATCTGGGTTTCCGGTGTGCTAGATCTGCGTCGCATGCCCTGACACATGGAAGATCATCCGAGGCGCATTGGAAAGGCTCTGGATCTGTTTACTCCTCGTTCCTCGTACCCTGTATCAATCAGTCCACTCCTGCGAGCCCTCGAAAGTTGTTCTGCCTTGCACAGCCCTATAATCCCGAGGAATCGCCCTTCTTGACGTAAAGCAGCGCCATCTGGTACATAAGACTGGCAGTCCGGAATACCCATTAAGTGTGCTCCCGCATCCGCATGGGGACATTACCGGGAGGCAGAAAGAGGCAGAAGTGACTCTCATGATAGACTTATAGGTGTGTTTTGTCTACCGTGGGTGCATCCTGAGTGATACCTGCCCTCCGCGGTCAATGAGCTCCTCGCACTCGCCCTTACCCAAGACTTCCGCAGTCCACGTAGAGCAGACAGTCAACCCGCTTCACTTTCGACGACACGTCAAATCTGTCACCCAAACTAGATCCCTCCCATTGCTCCAGCAGTAACATTATAGCGCTTGCATGTTGGCAATCCTGCTTGACATCGAGCAAATTCCTCATCTCATGTGCATATAGTGTGCCATGCACCAATCATCCAATCATCACAACCAACGAGCCCAACGCACTTGACACTCCTATCTCCTGATGTGACGTCCTGAAACGCCGACGCGTGTACCATCACACACGTCTTAGGCACTGCCTTACCCATCATTCTGCATTTCTGCATGGCATCCCTTGCAACTATACCATTGCTCATGGATAACCTTTCATGCCATGTCCTTGCTCGGAAATCCGCACAAATTTACATGACTTGACCGTCAACGCGACCCCAAGTAGAGCTTTATGATCGAGACGTGGGCGCACCCTGCACGCTCTTTACATACCCCCTCCCCAATCTTCACCCGTCATCCCACTCTCCCCACATTGTCCGCCGCTCCAACACCCGTTTTGACGGGTGAACAAACTCGTGTATCACACGACAACAAGCTACACACAAAGTACAATGGAACCGGCACACGTTCGACAAAGGTGATTTGACACGACAACAAGCAGACACACAAAGTAAAGGCGATCAGGGGTTCATACGGGAGACTTCTGAGAGCCACTGGCGAGCCATCCGTTGATCTTGCGCAATAGGTAGACGTGTAATAGCTTGGTGGCAAGCAAGGTTTTGACCAGTTGGATTTGGTCGTCCTGATCCTCGACAGGTTGAATCAATGTAGAGGGGTCTGTCAGGAGATATTTTCGCCATGCCTCGACTAGAAATCACAAAATTCTAAGAATCAGTATCACCCCAGGTGTGCACGATGACGGTGACCTACGATGCAACAGACTGTCACCCTTGCCCTTTGCGAGTTGATAGTAGATCATACATAGGGTGATTGTGTGACCCACCGGCAGAAACTCGTTGGTGGGAGCCTGGGTCCCGGCGCCCTCTGCTGCGCGAGAACGCAGGCTCGCTTCCATTTGACTGAATGAGTAGAAATGACCACCCATCATCAAGGAAGTCTGGATGGTATAAACCGTGTGCTCGACACCTGGTCGCTGTATGCTAAGACACGTCCACTTGGTTCAAGGCGCGATCGCGAACATTCCGAACAGATTAGCACTCACAGCAGATCTCCAGGTCCAAGCAGAATGAAGTCGCAACGCCGGCCTCCGCGATGGTCAGGTCCTGATCGCAGAATCCACAACCTCAAACCGCTGACTACTACACCGGCAGTTTCGGCGCCTGCCGCGTCTGTATGGGACTCCGAAAGCGCCCCTGAGATGCCGATAATGCCATACGCCGAAAATTCTCTGGCCTGTTGGATAAGGACATCTTTGTCCGCTTCGTATGTGCCGATCGTGTGGGCGTTCTTGCCGAGGCGGTTCACCTTCGTCCACGGTGCCAGGTCCTCCTCGTCCAATGCCCGGGCCGCTCCCTCCACGCCTTCCGGTTTCTCCAGCTTGATTTCAGCCGGAATCAAATCAAACATATGAGCCCATGTCTGCAAGATCCCGGACGTCTGACCGACCTTTGAACTTGGGGTCAAGATCCGTGACTGTCTTATACTCCGAACTTTCCAAAAGTTCATCCGCAGCGTCGAAAAGCGATTTCGCCCTGTTCAATGCAGCAACGCCAGATACGCTGACGTCTTTCATAACGCTGCTGAAGCTGTGCGAGGAATGCGGTTAATCTGTGGGCTTCTTCAGATGTGAAAGAGTGGCTATAACTGACTCGAGTGTCTTTTTGATTTTGGGATTCCCTGCCAGCTCTTCCAGGAACAAGTAATTATGGCTCGTTCGGTTTTGGCGTGTGACGCGGGAGCGAGGCGCGTGGAACGCGGAGACGGCATTAGCCAGTGATATGTGTGGTCTGGGCACTTAGGGGGTTAGGGTTAGGGGTTAG